>CAJPIZ010000132.1:21023-33050 GCA_905368565.1 Medioppia subpectinata
TCTCTCTCTCTCTCTCTCTCTCTCTCTCTCTCTCTCTCTCTCTCTCTCTCTCTCTCTCTCTCTCTCTCTCTCTCTCTCTCTCCTACAACTCTCTCTACAGAATATTAGTATCATTGAAGTTAGTGTTTAGTACTCTAACTGTAATCGCTTTTTTCACTTTTTATGACTCGTTTTCTAACTGCAAGAAAAACATTATTTTTTTAGAGGACGTATAAAATCGAGTATAATCTCGTCAACAAGTAATATGTTAGTGGAATTCATTACATCGCCGGCCGGTCCTCTTCTCAGCACCGGATTTAACTTCAAAGCCGATGCCATTATAGATACCGGAACTCATGTACCAATACAGGTATGCCTTCACACATACCTCACAAAGCCTTCCAAGACTTTAATACTGGAGCCAAGAATTCCTTTCTTTCTTTTGCGAGAATACAGTTTACACTGAAATGAATACAAAAGCAAATATTTTTGTTATATATCTTAGCATTCATAACAAATCTCAACAAATAAACATTTATTTTAATTTCTAGTTTAAATGCTAAACGATTAGACAAATGAGTTTATATACGACAAGAATGCATACAATTGTACTGTTGATGAATGAATTAAGTTATATTAAGCCATATTATGCCTAAATTCACAAATAAATTGAAACCTTAATTATAATTAAGTTATATTACATTATGCTTTGGTCGACAATAAGAATAGAGAAGTTTTCTATTATATTCTGTTCACAGAATATGAGTGAAGCACTGGATATAAGCATAAGCTTTGCGTTTCTAATGGTATTTCCCGACTATATATCAAACTGGGTTTGAGTTGTCTTTAATATAAGAGACTGAGAACTCGTATCCAGTAATGTGTGCACCGATTCTCAATAAATAATGTCTATTCGTGTGCCGACTATACAGTATATACCGACTTATATATAGTGAACACACTATTCACTACACTATCCAAGTAATAGCTCAGAGTTATATAGAATTAAACGGAAACCCCATAAGAATCGCTTCTTATAATTTATTTTTATAAGTTTTGTATCAAATCTCAGAAACAGATGTTATAAATGCAAACTTAATGTAAAGACTAAGTTCTCTTCAGTCACTCAACGCTCTGTATATCGAATGATATTCTTTGCGAAACAATATTATCGTTATTTGAGTTCAAATTCTTTATATGAAAAACAATCTAAAGAACGAAAAATAAAAGACTAAACGAAATGAATATTTTTTGCCTAACACTGAATGAAATGCATTGAAACAGTGTTTTCACAAATTCCGCTAATTATTTCTGTAGGAAATTTAGCGCTAAATTAACGGCTAATATGTTTTTTCACTGCTTTTTTCTATTCCGCTGCCAAACGACTCGTTGTCTCATTTAATAGCTATTGAATGGCAGTTGTGTTATAGAAAGAGAGCTAACTTTGGACAGTAATGGTGTGAATACGTTCGCACCGATCCGGTCGTGGTATCCGTCCAACACTACATGTCTCTACAAGTTTAGAGCCAAAGACACAAAAGCGTTAATTTCGTTGGAATTCATATCATTTCGTGTCGAGAGAACCACTTTATGTCAGGAAAGTCTTCGCATATTTGACGCCAACGACGCAAACATGTCAGCCCTAATCACACGACTCTGTGATATGAATAAACCACAAGTAAGCCATTGATTCAATCCGTTTACACAACAGCCCTCTCTCTCTCTCTCTCTCTCTCTCTCTCTCTCTCTCTCTCTGTATTTTAATACTCTTCCACATTAAGGAAACTGTTTTCGTTTCTGTAAATCCTATTTTCATTTAGTCTTAATTTGAAATCTTATCCCAAATTCTTGTTTATTTCTTATCGTTTTGTCATTACATGTAATATAAAGACGGGAAACGGGAGGACTAGTTATATAAGTACGGGATCGGCGCTGACGGTGCAGTTCTCATCGCTAATCGGCTCATTTGACGGCTCGTCTCTCAACTATGTATTTGAGGTAAAACTGATCCCAAGACAGAGCGACGCCGATGTGAGTGACATATCGAAGATGTGCTCAAAGCTAATAACTCCCGACTCTATGACATCGGGTTCTGTGGTCTGGAATTACGATGACTTCAATCGGAGTGAAAGCGCAGGCATTGTATGCAACGCTTCATTCGACGCGTCAGCCCTACAACACGGAAGGGTTAATGTCTCGCTATTAATGCCATTTATGGCCACTAATTGCAAACAATGCAATTCCGAGCCAACGATTGTCATCTATCGTAATAGCGATAGGAGACAACACATGCCATCATCTGAGCTCTGCTATTGTCAACTGTCCCCGAGTCCGGACACATCATATGTGCTCTCAATTGGAGCGCAAATGATTATATCATTACAATTACCGGCCGAATGGAGAGCACAACATCTCACACATTACTTCTCCCCAATTCATGTGAGTTATGTCTCGAACAGCCATTCATTCAAACCCATTCATACACTGTATATAACATTGTATTATAGATATGTTGTATAAAAATAAATGTCTATTTGTTTGCACTGCTCTTTCAATTCGCCGAATTCAATATAATGGCAAACAATAGATTTGTACCGTTTTTAACAAATATTGGCTTTTAGTTTGCTTTACATTCACTTATTGTTCACATTTCTGATATATATTTAATTGTTTGCCTGAATTTTTAATACACAACCAGATAATTAAAGTTTACATATTTTATAATAATAATTAATACTTATGTACAATTATAGGTTATCTTCTTATATTGTATTAAATAATAATTCGTATAATTAGGGATTTTATGTTTAATTGTAATATTTATATTTTATACTGTATAAGACGGATAGTAAGAATTAGTGAGCGAATGAGAAAGAAAGAAAGAAAGAGAGAATTTATTTTAGATACAGTGTTATATAGAGTGTGTCTTATTCTACAAATAAGCCTCAATTTGATGTAATTTATAGCAAATATGGTCTGAATTTATCTATTTTTAGGTTATCTATCGATTTTTTAGTGACACTCGTTGTGGTCCTAATGAGATCCTAACGCCTCGACTGCAGGGCTTTTTGGAGTTTCCATTTAATTCTGAACCCAATTCTGACAATAAATTAATTAAATCTTCATATTTGAAAGAATCGATTAGCAGTTTGGCGTTTATAGCACAGAATGATCCCGTATTTTGTATGTGGAAATTGCCTCTCTTTCCTCAATTAGACATTACATTCAGTATTGGAGAGCATATAAACTGCACAACCGATTCATTAAGGCTAAGAGACATACAGGTCTGCCCTCCGCAGCCACTCTACTCCACAGCCACTGCACAACACGAGAGGCAAACAAAACCAAATCCAAACTTTTATCGACGAGACATCATAATTAAGAGCGAAGACATCTCACTTCAACAGCAAAGTGTTTCGCCAAACAGTTTTGCGAGTTCTGTAATAACCATACAATACATGAGCCGAACGCCGGCCAACACTAGTTTCCTGCTATTCAAATACACTCAACTCAAGCTTTTACTGCCCATTTCATCGGCTGAACAATTGGTACCAATGGGTCAGAACTGTGAGTTCCTCTGCACTAATCCTCCGGCGTGTCTCAAACGAGAGTTGGTATGTATTGTCCGTATGTTATACTGTATTGTGTGATGTATTGCGTGAAATATTCGCTCACATTATTAATTCAATTATGCTTTTAAAAAGTTTTCATAAACCGATAAGCGCTTTGCGTTTTACTACACATTTGACGTATATTTTTTATAACGAGA
Source organism: Medioppia subpectinata (assembly GCA_905368565.1). NCBI lineage: Eukaryota > Metazoa > Arthropoda > Arachnida > Sarcoptiformes > Oppiidae > Medioppia > Medioppia subpectinata. Next base: position 24,772 of record CAJPIZ010000132.1, read on the forward strand.
AAAATATGTTTTTCATTTTGAGTTTAAGCGCACAAATAGTGTCAAAACTTTTTTATAATCTAATAAATGATGTTAAAGGCTATGCTATCGCTTGATATATAACTTATGGGAAACATAACATGTGCTAAAACACGATAATAAAAGTTAAAATTTTAACGAAAATATATTAGTTTAGATCAAAAAATATATAAAGTATATATTTGTAATATTTATTGTTAAAATACTAGGTGTGTAACGGAGTGGTCAACTGTCCAGTGATAGGAACGGGCGGTCGTGTCAGCGAAGATGAAGATGAAATGCTGTGCAAAAGGCATAAGTTCTGGAGTCTGATCACCGATGAATCCACCTTATTGTTAGTGATGGGCGCCTCCGGTCTACTAATGTTGTGTTGCATAACATTTATATCAATTTGTATTTGCAAACGAATGAAGAAAAAACGACAACGATTTTGAATTATACAAATAGACAGTGAATGTGAAAGAAAAGTGCAAAACTATTACACAATAGAGTGTTAGCGCAAGGGATGTATAGGAAAAGTGGGATCGAAAGGCCCAGAGTATGAATCCATATAAATCACAAGTGCATTATTGACGATATGATTGTTCAAAATTTATTTGTTTTGCCCCAAAGGTTAGCAAAAACAACAAATATATTCTCTAATATTTTGCACTATTTGTTAAAGAGTTTAGCATAAGTTGAATGGGAATTGAGGGCATTTGGCAAAAGGGATGGGAAGGGAAAGCCATACAACACAATATTGCAATCGGCGCTCATTTACTGCAATGTATTCACAAAAGAGAGAGAAAATTGACTGCATTTTGAGTCCAATTCATCGACTGATAAACAGTTTTAACGCGTTTTTTCTTTTGCCGTCAGATTATATTTGCATTCAATGCTCAACGCATTCAACGATCAATTGGAAAGTAAAGCCCTTTTGCCGTCTCTTATTCACAATGAGTCCATCAAATGATCTCCTTTTTTGTTGAGTAGAGACACACAAAATATATTTAAGTTATACTACACTTCTATGCCCTCTGATTGACGATCTATTCTGACTGAAAGTCGACTTCTTTTATTCGCTCGACTGTTATATATATTATATGTTTTTTATTTGAATCGTGTGTTACAGCGAGTGAGAGGGATGTCGGGGAGAAAGTGTAGGAATGGCACACAAACGACACAAACGGCAGATCTTTTTTAATAATAAGAAATTTTTTAACCAAAGCAGCAAAAAGTGGTATAACTTTGTCATAAGTGGCATAAATGGCTTCATTTTGCCGTCATTTCTAAGACTTCTTTTATTAAAAAAATAAGAATTTTATATAAAGAATATTATTATATATAAGAAGATTGTGAACACCTTTTGCTTTCAATATAATCATCAAAAATAGGAGAGAATTCTGTGAACCGAAAGACGAAACCTTTTCATCAAATATTTAAATTCAATGCTTAATATACAGACACTTATATAAAATATGAGAATATATTAAAATAAATGCTAATAAATGCACACAAAAAAGGAATTTATTTCGATATGTAATTATATTTCTTGTTTTGAACCGATTCTTATGTTTTATTTTTATTATTCTGTAAAAACCATAAAAATGATTATTATTTATAATAAAAGACATTTGTTTAATATTTTATTTGTGTTCATTAAATACTGTCTGAAAATAACTACTGAATATTCAATGAATTTATTGTTATTTAAAACTAGAAATTGTTGTTATAGTATTACCTGAAGATATAATTATTTTAATATTAAGCACTTGATAAAAATTCTAGAAGTAATTAAAATAATTATAATTGATTTTTCCATTTAGTACATGTATGTGCGCTAAAAATTTAATTAAATAAAAAAATTAATAAACAAATTCTCAAGCTTTTCACTCAAATAACATGCAAATTAAATTCTACGCTTTGATTGCAGTATAATTAGTTCACTGACACTAATATTACTTCAAACCAAAACACTTGAAACTCCATAAATATTTCACAGTCACCATGATCATTGATGAATCGTTAAATTTAAAGCACACTAATAGAGAAACAATTGATGCCTTAATCTAAATCCAAAATCCGTTTGATTTGGTATTGATGTTAACATCAGATAAGAATTAGCCCGAAGTTTGAAAGCGTTTCACTAATAGCATAGCAATCAATAATATCGCCAATATTTTCTGTACACATATTCTCTCTGCGATGGCTTTTCAATTGATTGCAACGCTATTGGGCTTCCGTTGCACTCATTTTAATGCTGTGGTATAATAGCGATCAATTCGGCGACAAAATTAATTATGTCTCCAGTCCTCCATCACTGGTGGCGTATAGTAGTAGTCCTCTAAACACTGTATACAGTGTACAGTACTTTACCGTATAGTGCCGTACATTAACTGTGCACTCAATGTCTTTTCCCAGTTTAAGTCAAACCGATTCAAGTGAACCGACTTTTGAGAACAACTAATATATTATTATCGAAAAGTATTGATGCGTTAAAACATTTCTCCGTCAAAATGATTGCTTCACTAAAATGAACGCAAAAAACTTTATATTTAGCCATTAATTGTGTAATTAATTCTTATGATACAGTCTATTGAATGAACAATATAAAAAATGTATAAATAAACTCTCGGTTCTTTCAGTTCACAAAACTTTTTAATAAAAGAGTTAATTATAATATTCATATATTTCGTTAAGGATTAAAATTTTAATTAAAAATGTTTATAAAGTAACAGTAAATATAGGCTTTTGATTGTGACTGACATGTTTGGACGGGATTAGAGATAGGCTTTAATTTATATATAAAATAAATACAAATTTGATTAATAACTTCCGAAACAAAACAAATAAGGTTTTTGATTAACATTTATTTTGTTTAGTTATTATTAATTTACAGTATATACAGTATATTTGTAACATAATATTTAATATAAATGATTATAATCTTCATAATTTAGCTAATTCGAGCTCAATATTGTCCAGGTATAAAGTTTTAGTTTATATTCATACAGTGTGTTATAAAAAACAATAAAGTTTTATAATTAATAATTTATAAAATTTATTTTATGACAAGTATTTAATTAATTAATAAGTAATTTGTGTTGTCATGGATTTAAATAATATTTTCTAATTAAATACTAAACTTTTGTATTAAATTAAATAATTTACTTGTAATATATTCTATAAATCTGTAAAATAAAATAATAAATGACACCAAAAAAGTATAACTATATTTTCCAATTTGTAGAAATAGGACACAAAAATTAATTATGAAATTAAATACAAGTTTGCATTAATTATATTTTATATATAACTTTAATTAGCAATCATTTAAAGGCATAAAATTTTAGTTTGATATTAAATTTCAAGCAAAATATATTTTTAATTAAATTAAGGCCTCAAATAGGGAAAGGAGTGAAATAATAAATTTTTATTATATAACATATTATTGTATACATTCACTGAGAAATACATGAATCAAAGCTAAGATTTTGTTTGCAATCAATCATAAGAGAGGAAAAGGGATAATAAAAAGACAATTTTAGTCGCATTTGGATATCCAGTCAATGATTTACTGAATATATATACATATAATATTCAAATACGAGATATTTATACTATAATTAATAATATTTATCGTGAGATAATATAACATTAATTTTAATTTATTTCAAAAATTTTTAGTAATTCTAAACAGAAAATTGTCGTAAAAATGCTGAACACATGAGAAACAAATTCCCATTATATATAAAACTTTGAGTTTTGGCTCAAATTCTTGCGAGTATTCATAAAATTTGCAACATTTTTGTGAATAAAATCTTTTGATTTTCTATTTTAATGGTAAAAATAAATTCAAAAATAACTGTCTTTTGCAAGAATTGACAAAATATTTGTTTGAGAATTGGCTGAAAATGTTAAAAATTATTTGTTAAATGAGTGAATATGAATTAAGACTATGAAAGTCTGTGTAATTGCCAAATAAATGTTGTATTAAATTTTTGTCAACAACTATTATTGCAATAAATAAATATATACTGTATATGCAAGTGATATAAATGTTTTGGTATTTTTAGATTGTCTTCCCATAAATCAGAAGCAAATAATATATTTATATGAAACTAAAATCAAAGACATTTTTATATGTATTCTTTGCGTTATTCCCATTCTATATGACTTAAAAACAAAATCTATACATTATTTCCGTTATATGTTTGTGTAATATGTTTAGGGGAGGGAGAAAGAGAGAGAGAAAGAGAGAGAGAGAGAGAGAAAACTGAATGCTTATCACATTAAAGATTTTAATTTACTTGTGTTTCATTGATTAAATCGCTTAAATGTAAATAATTAGTGTTATTTCTATGCGTATAAACAAATATAAATTTTGTAAGAGAGAGAGAGAGAGAGAGAGGTTTAGAGGACTTGTGGCAAAACTACAACTATTGATATGATTAAAGTCGACGGTTTGGAAATATATGCGATGAAAAATTAATATAATGTTTTTAGTGATTCCGACTTTTGGTTTAGATTACAAATTATTAGTTAAATAATAATCTCCGAAATACTGGCAATAATAGAAGTATTAGTGTTTGAAGTCTTGCCTCTAATTCTAATCTCAAAGATATGAAATAAATATGAAGAGAATATATATAAAACTTATATTTATATTTTGTATTAGAAAAATGATTCAATCGCTTAGAGATTGGGTAATATTTTCCTATTTTCCACTTCTATAGTCTGAAACAAATTATATGATTATATGATTTTTGGACCCAAAAACTGCCGATCAGTAGAAGAGATAAAAGTCTCAGTCATAATAAAGTCAATCAACTGAATAAAGTGTCATTTCTATGATTTTTTGGCTCTCTTTAGATATAACTTATATTGTATATGAAGAGAGAGAAAGAGAGGGAAGTGTTTTTTGCCATCAAAACTGATTGCTTGACTCAAAACAAGTGAAAAAATAGCTAAAAATTAGCGCAAAGAATTTGCTGACGAGTATTAATAATGTAATACTTTTATAGAGTGAGAAAAATATAGTTTCTTGCGATGACTTTCGATATGTTATTCTTACAGAATTTTGTCTAAGAATATAAGTTTTACTCAAAAAAATTATTTCAACAAAAACTTGAAGACATATTTTTAAGAGTTATTTCTGTTTTCTATGAAATATATCTCTTCTGAGAAAAATACTTTTTGAAAGACAACAGAAAGTTTGTTGTTTAGCCCATTCTTTGCCTAAAATTCTTGACAAACAGAAACTTAATTTTAGACAATAAATAATATATATTTTTCATTCAGTTATTTATTGCAAACATTGAAAAATATCAAAACAACTTTTGGTATTCTGAAAGAAAGACACTTTTGGCCAAATATTTATGAAGTTTTGTTTTTTATCTGTAATATATATCATACAGAATATACTGTACTGTACTTAATAATAATACTATTGTTTTTCTGTGTCTGCCGTATGAATGGAGACGATAATTATGATTCATATTTAATAATATATAAGGATTAAGATATATCTATATTAAAACTAATGATGGCTATAGGGGTCTCAATCCGCCGGAGCTCTAAGCGCTGGGCTTAACGATGTTATACAAGAACTCTATGAATACATAGCATAGTATTATTCAATGAATAATACAGAGTAGAGAATACACATCAATAATTAAATACTTCATATGCCATACATTAGGTCTTTGGGTTTGGGACCGAAATTATACGAATTACGGTATTTATAATTTAAATATATATATATATAAATTCTGTTATATGTACAGTATATAAATGTTATTGTTTTTATACTTTATATCATATTATTATAGAGTAATATTTGAAAAAATAGTGCCCAAAAAATTGTTGTATAATTTGTTGTGTTTTGCTAATGTATTTTATGTCACAACTAATAAATATCAAAAACCTAATAATGTTTTGAGCAAATAATATATTCAAATTCATGACTTTAGCATAAATTAAAATAATACATATTTTTCTTAATTAATGTTGTCTTTAATACTTGTTTTTGTATGATTTTAATATACATTTGCAAATGAATATTCAGCCAGAGTTGGCAATAGTAGAATCGTGGTGAAAATTTCTAAACCATCATAAATAAAGTAAATCCTTTTGGGAGAAATTTATGCGAATTATCCCAATATTTTGCAAAATGAAAAATTTACCCAAACATTAATATCAGCTCTCGTTTGCTTTAAACATACTGTTAGTGAGTTAGAGAGAGAGAGAGAGAGAGAGAGAGAGAGAGAGAGATCACATTATCTGTTATATACTGTACTCTAAAATACAAATTCAAAACCCATTACACGATCAATGTTTTAGGGGATCGAGTAATGAATATGATGTCTGGGATTAGAATTGTTACATAGATTTGAAATAGTCTTTTGCATCACATATTGAGTGAAATTACAGTCTAAATAAGTTGTGTTTTGAAATGCTTTATAAAATATTGGTTTCATATGAAGTAGAGATGAGTTCATCACTGACTTAATGATAAAGAGTTTGCGAAAGAGAAAGAAAAATAAAGAGAAATGTGAAGTGACTGTTAGGGTCTGTGAGGAGAAGTTAATTAACAAAAGTGTGGCAACAGTTATAAGAGTGAAAGAGTAAAACGAGTAAAAAATGATTGTGTGTTATATATGTTGTTAGAAAGCAATGGCTATGAGTTATGTGGTGTTTGGATGCGAAGTGAATACTAATGAATCATTTGGTGATACGTTTTGTGACAGAGATGTGACACAAACGATGAGACAATGGGATGGAGAGAGAGAGAGAGAGAGAGAGAGACTGAAATGTCATGTTCTTCACTCAATTACAAGCCATCGCAAGCCTAACGCTATATATTTGACAGTTTATCGCAAAAACTCTTTAATAATTGTTTGCAGAGCTGTGTTAAAGATAACTCTTTTCACTTTTCACACTCAAAGCAATTCATTTTCACTCTTCGATGAATTATTGAGTAATTAATTGCAGCACAAAATTGTTGCCACAAATAGCACACAATTGTAGAGCAAGAAAAAAATGTGAGGCAAACAAAAAACTGAGAAAAAATAATAATTTCTCTCAACTTTTTTCTCATCCAATTCTTTCTCTCTTCTATTCAGACTTTTGGCTCATTTTATTCACATATAGATTAAGTCCATTCATTCAAAATTTCATTTGATATCAATTGTGAAGCAATCAATCATTTTTCAACAAAAGCCCAGCGCTTAGAGCTCCGGCGGATTGAGACCCCTATAGCCATCATTAGTTTTAATATAGATATATCTTAATCCTTATATATTATTAAATATGAATCATAATTATCGTCTCCATTCATACGGCAAACACAGAAAAACAATAGTATTATTATTAAGTACAGTACAGTATATTCTGTATAATATATATTACAGATAAAAAACAAAACTTCATAAATATTTGGCCAAAAGTGTCTTTCTTTCAGAATACCAAAAGTTGTTTTGATGTTTTTCAATGTTTGCAATAAATAACTGAATGAAAAATATATATTATTTATTGTCTAAAATTAAGTTTCTGTTTGTCAAGAATTTTAGGCAAAGAATGGGCTAAACAACAAACTTTCTGTTGTCTTCAAAACGTATTTTTCTCAGAAGAGATATATTTCATAGAAAACAGAAATAACTCTTAAAAATATGTCTTCAAGTTTTCGTTGAAATAATTTTTTTGAGTAAAACTTTTATTTTGAGACAAAATTCTGTAAGAATAACATATCGAAAGTCATCGCAAGAAACTATATTTTTCTCACTCTATAGAAGTATATACATTATTAATACTCGTCAGCAAATTCTTTGCGCTAATTTTTAGCTATTTTTTCACTTGTTTTGAGTCAAGCAATCAGTTTTGATGGCAAAAAACACTTCCCTCTCTTTCTCTCTCTCATACACAATATAAGTTATATCTAAAGAGAGCCAAAAAATCATAGAAATGACACTTTATTCAGTTGATTGACTTTATTATGACTGAGACTTTTATCTCTTCTACTGATCGGCAGTTTTTGGACCCAAAAATCATATAATCATATAATTTGTTTCAGACTATAGAAGTGGAAAATAGGAAAATATTACCCAATCTCTAAGCGATTGAATCATTTTTCTAATACAAAATATAAATATAAGTCTTATATATATTCTCTTCATATTTATTTCATATCTTTGAGATTAGAATTAGAGGCAAGACTTCAAACACTAATACTTCTATTATTGCCAGTATTTCGGAGATTATTATTTAACTAATAATTTGTAATC
>CAJPIZ010000133.1:0-33044 GCA_905368565.1 Medioppia subpectinata
ACCTCTCAAATAGTTATTTATAGTTAAAATAAAAGTTGGCTAAAATGACCCTAATGGCATGATCGGTGGACATACCAACTCTTAGGCTAATGCTATTAACCGCTAAAATAGTTACTATAGTTGATTTACGATGCCCTGATAATAACTAAATATAGTGTATATTATAGTATATTAAATATTTAATATTATTATATGTAAATGTGATAATGAATGCGATTAATGTAATCAGACTTAACCACTCTGTTAAATAGTAACACCTTTAGATGGGAAAGTGTTTTGCTATATATTTAACATGAGCGTTTAAATTATAATGTATATAATTTATACTATAAATTCTAATTTATTTTACATTACAACAGTTTATTTTACCAGTGAGACTTTTTAAAAACATAATACAATATTATAATCATATTATGATTTATAGGGTGGAGATTAATCGACTCCGCAAAAGTAAACTCAAATATTTCGAAATATATTTGGTCTAGAAATTCAAATGATATATCAAAATACTCATCAACTGCGGGAGTTTATGTTATGATATGGTCAATGTAGTTTTTGATTTATTAATGATTTGTCAATATTTCGGATTTATATTGATCTCAATATACACAACTTTTGCAACAAAATCTTTTGTAATACGAAAACTACACACAGCACAAGAATTTTGATTACATATTCGTAAACAGGAGCAAAAATGACTTATACCTATTTCAGGATTTTGCTCAAAAATATGTTTGAATTTAACATTATTCTATGGAAAAAATGATAAAATTTTGCTTGATTAGAGATAATTTCTAAAATAAGAGGTCAAGCATATTGACCATATCATAACATAAACTCCCGCAGTTGATGAGTATTTTGATATATCATTTGAATTTCTAGACCAAATATATTTCGAGATATTCGAGTTTACTTTTGCGGAGTCGATTAATCTCCACCCTGTATATATTTTATAAACTTTACATAGTGTAAGTACATAGTGTAAGTGTATATAAATATAACATTATGCAGCATAATTTATGCAACATAATTTATGCTAAACAAATGAATAGTTATTTAATAAAAAAAATAATTATTATTAAATTTACAGAATATAAGTAAGGAGATTACAGTTAATTATCTTTGCTGTCAACAGAACGGTTCCAGGTGATTTGGTTGATAACATCGATTAGTTGATAACATAGATAATACACAACAATTGATTAAAAATTCATTTATTAGTTGAAATTTACATAACATTTACTTTTTAAAGAAATAATCAGTAATGTTTGATTTTTTTAAATGAATTAAAGTTGATCCAAAGACTGCATATCATTTAAATTATCATTAAACCATTCTTTAGTTTATGAATTATCTCATATTTTGTTTGAATCGATCATTTGTTTCGCTTTTCAGGCATTTTTAATACAATAATAGGCAACCTTTTGTAAAAAGTATTGGGTTTTAAACTTATTTACTGTTTAATACAAGACTAACGTATGATCAAAGCATATAATGCATTGGTTTGCGTTTGCGTATTATGTTTTAGTTTTAGTTGACAGGAAAGATATAATTATGCATATAAATGCCACAAATTTTAGGATAAANAGATATAATTATGCATATAAATGCCACAAATTTTAGGATAAAATGTGTTGATATGATAGATTGTTGACAACACAGATGTTGACAACATAGAGATTATTTTAACATTATGTCTATGTGGTGTGTATTTAAGTTTTAGAGTTTGGTTGATATGATCGATTGGTTGACAGCACAGATAGTTGACAGCAAAGGTAATTGACTGTATAAATATATTCTGTCTATTTAAATTTAGAAATACTTCTTAACATCTAATGGCAAACACTCCGCCCCGGGGCGGGTCAATGGCCTCCAATGACATAATTTATAATAATGTTGATATGGCTAAAGATGATAAATTAGCCATTTTGAATGAAGAATTACTAAATATATATAAAGCTGAAGTTTTGCAACAAATAGACAACGAACTAAACGACATATTAGGGGCGTTGCATAAGGCACACAAATCAGCACATGATAAATGTTTGAATAGTTTTAATAAGAAATTAAAACAAAAATTTCCCGTCGCTGTGGCGGAGCCCAAAAAATTTTGGCAATTAATGACCGCAGCGTTGATTGAAGAGAAAATTGCGTTTGAATTTGAGTGCAAATATCGGATAAAATGTGGCGATCTTTTGGTGCAAGAATTGAAAGATTGTTTCGTAAATTTACTACAAAACAAACTCAACCAAAAGTTTGAACATTATATTAAACGTGAAAATTTTGACCAAATATTTGCTAACATTTCAAATAAAATAATGCTTATTTTTGGCAGCAAATCGATAGAACTTAAAAGTTTGAAAAACTTATATTTGCAATCATTGACCAAATTTATTGACGAACAGAAACTGATTTACGCAGACTTTGACTTAAAGTATAACGAGTTTGTGTCTAATTGTAAACAACTGTACGAATCGGACGTGTATTTCATAGACGAGACACAATTGAAACACTTTTTACTGACGGATGAAGAGATGAAAGAGTTGTTTAAAAATGATTGTTATTTATGCGAGAAATACAACAAATTAACTGCAAATGTAATAAAAATATATGAGAGAAATATATCCAAAATTAATGCACAAAACAAAGAAACTTTAGAAAAATGTTTAAAAATGTGTGAAGAATTATACGTCAAAGAAATGAGTGGTTTATTAAAAAGCGGGACATTTACTGACGAAACATTCCGAGAAAAATACAACACTCTTTGCAATACTATTTGGACGCGCGTTGCAAACAACAATCAATCCTTAAGACTCTGCAAACCTAATGTACTAAATGTTTGTAAACAAGGTTTTTACGATTATTTCGAAACCGATTACCCGAAACAGTTAAATGCAAATTCCGATAATCACCGCTATATCAAAAATGAATTGAACATGATCCTAACTAAATGTCATCAAAAATATTGCAACCAATTGTCTGGCAAACTATCCCGGAGCATTTATATTGAACGAGATAAATTTGACCATGAGCATCGACAGCTATTGGATCAATTGTGGTCAGAACAGGAACAGCAAGTGATGGCTTATAAGACACGGTTTACCGACACATATTTGCGAGAAATATGTAAGAAAAATCGTGAAAATATTGCACTGAATATCAATCGCTCAAAAGAGAAATACTGGACAATCAATGAACGAAAGCAAAACAAATCGCATTCACTTATTATGGATTTTACGAGTAAACCAGTGGCTGTTTATTATGGATCAGTTATTTTTCTGCATAAAATCAATGGGAACCGAGACTCCAGGAGCGTTGTGTTTGACGGCCAGAGTATACTATACGGGAGGGAAGCCGAGCAACACCTGAATGGACACACGTTTGACATCAAACACATTATGGGAAGGGATGTGACGGACGATGAGCTCAATCGCTATCCTTTTGATTTCGTGGACAAACGGCACCCAAAAGTACGGCTCGTAATAAAGGATGCGATTAATATTGAGTTATATATCGAGTCATTGCTTGCATTTGAAGTGTTGAACACAAAAAGAGAGGCCGAAGAAGAATATAAAAACTATTTGAAAAACATGGTATTTATTGTGCCCACAAATTACACCATAAGGCAATTGAACGCTTATAACGATGGGTTAAGAATAGCTGGATTTGAACATGTTCAGTTTATTACGGAACTAAATTCTGCTGCCATTGATTTTGGTTTCAATCACAGAGAAAACCAGAGAAATACTGCTTTCCCTCACATATTAATAATTATAATAACAGGCAATGTCTGTGAGTTAGCACTCGTTGAATATCACAACATAAGTGTTAAATACAATGCATACAAACGGGTGGACATCGATTGGACTCAAACTACAACACAAATTGAAACTAAATTTATCGATTGGTTACAGGATTTGTTCAAACCCTTTAAAGCATCCGTCCGGGGAATATCTGCAAAAATGCATCAATGTTTTATTGTTGGTCAGTATAATACAGTTTTATATAGTATTGCACTAATTATAGTATGCTATGGTTATTGTCTTTATAATTTAGTTTATTTATTATAACAGTAACACTAAATTATTAATACGACCATGTTATATTTAACAGGAGACGAAAGTGACAGATTGAGCATAAACTTTAAAAAGATATTACTCAATTATTGTACCCAAATCAACTTTAACCATAATCGGTCTGGTATTGTGAGGGGTGCCGTGTATTACGGCAAATACTTTGAAACAAATGGTTATAACATACCCATCACTGGAGTGTTGTTTCGGGATATTATATGTCATATCAATGGACAACAAAGCAAAATATTATTACACTCTAATCAATTGCCACAACCAGACACCTGGGTCAAATTTAAAATCAATAGCTCCAACACTTTCCCAATCACTGTCCGCATTACCGAAGGCACTGAATCAGTGATTTACCAATTTATGATTAACAACTATCCGACAGAATTTAACCCTAATGTAACCCTGTATCTCTACATATTTATTACAAGCGACTTGAATAACAAAACTAATTTAAACTTTAATATCGGGGTTAAAATGGGGCCAAAATACGAGTTAAAGTTAGCTGAATTACAGCCAATTGAACACAATTACCATTTGAACAATTTTCAAATTAATGAACAAGTAGAGTTGATTAACCAATTAATTAAACCAGATGATTTGATACAAAATAATATTGATGAAAATATAGTAGTCTATGACTGCGATTACTATTCAAACAATGAGAGTCATTGTGATGAAAGCCCAATAGAAACATCTGATTGTAATAAAACACAACGAGTTAACGACACAATACAAACTGTGACCGATAATGAACTGGGTCAATTTACGAACAAACTGGTTGAGCAATACAGGGAACGTATAATAAAGTTGTTCAATACATTTGAGCCAAACACACAAACTTATTCACTTAAATCACGCGAAATACGGTCTGAGATTTTATATAAGTTTGATCATAATTTTGACCACAATAACCATGGTCAATTGTTGGACAAACATAGGGTAACCTTAATTGCATTGATGGACAGCGAAGACATGCAATGCAGAGCTATTGCCAAACATATTGCAGACAAAAATCAACAAAAATACCAGAAATTGATTGAATTATGTGTTAAAGAGTTCAATGAGAAAATGTGCATGCTTATCGATAATGACATTAATCAAGAGGGATTAGAAAATAATTTCAATAATATTTACTGCGAAGTAAATCATGAAATAACGAAATTATTTAATAGCGGATCCGTTGGTCTATCGCGAGGCAAACAAATGCGAACATATTTATCACTTTTGACACAAAATATCACTGAAAATGTTAAGAAATACAAACATTTATACGATTGCAATGAAAATTATCATAATATATGTGAACAACAAATACGGATCGATAGATATATTCCCGATAAACAACTCTATGAAATACAAACACAAATACCGGTTCCCAATGACTTACAGGCAAATACACAACTAATGGATAAATTGCGTAAAATGTATGAAAAAAATTACAAATATTTCATGAATGAAATGAAAAAGATTATGGATTACGAAAAACAAGTGGCGGAAAAATTAATAGAGTTAACAGTAAAGAAATACAGACAACTATTTGACCAAGTATCAAAATCAAAATTTTATACCCCGTCCGATCTCAATGGTATTCACTCCCTATTAATTGTTGAATGCATAACAGCGTTAAACCAATCATTCTCGTTTACACACAACCAAATTGAACTGGTGCAATCGTGCGTTGAGAAATGCCAAGCTAAATTACATAATGTTTATGTGCAAATTAAATTAGATTATACGACAAAAGCTATGCGTTTATTCACATTAAACCATAAAATGCATCAAAAGTTTTGCCAAAATGTGGAAAAACATTTGGGAAATGATTTCATAGAAATCAATGAATTGCAGCGTTTGCTCGAAAGCGAGTCAAACGATATAATGAATACATTTAATGAAAATATGGTCAGCATTGAAAAGGACTGGGACTGGGATTTGTTTATTGATATTAAATCAGCACAACGCTATAGTCTACAATTGACTATGCTCGACAAAATACAAAAATACAAATTAATAAACTTTCACAATGCTAGCGATGGTAACTATTTGTGCGTTTACTTTGAGCCCCGACTGTTAATGGCCGGTTATTTTGATCGTGGGGTACAAGTTGTCCCTGGTGATGACCACAGTCAAGCAAATAATACTCAGGGCAAGCATTATGTGGACAATTGTATTGCGTTCAACAATAATAACTTTATAGTCGGGAGAAAAGCCAAAGAGTATTTGACGGGACATTTGGACACCGAGTTTGATGTAGTCAAGCAAATAATACTCAGGGCAAGCATTATGTGGACAATTGTATTGCGTTCAACAATAATAACTTTATAGTCGGGAGAAAAGCCAAAGAGTATTTGACGGGACATTTGGACACCGAGTTTGATGTGAAGGACCTGTTGGGTAGGGATTGTGTGGACGGCGAAGAACTTAAACGATACCCTTTTAATGATTATATGCCGGACCCACCCCTTAGAGTACGTGTGCCGTCACGCAAACCCGGTTATGGCCTGATCTACAGCTTAAACATTGAGACATTGGTGTCACTACAAGTGTTGGACATTAAACACAGAGCCGAGACTGCGATGAAAGCACTTCCACAGAGGGCTGTGTTCTGTGTGCCCACACGTTATAACACTAAACAGAGGCGCGCGATGTTAGACGTGGGCAAAATTGTCAATTTTAATCATGTTTATATTATCAACGAAATTACTTCAGCAGCTGTGGCCTATGTTATCGACGCCCCCCGCAAACCATCTAACAGAGAGTATATAATGATATTTGCCATTCACGGTGAACAATGCGAAATGAGCCTGCTCATGTTGGACAATTATTTAATTCGCCACCTGTCGTATCAAATGTTGAACAGTCTCGATGACTTTGACCAGAACCCCGGTCGTTTTAAAGATTGTATATCAAACACCTTAATTCTACAACAATTGACCATGCGCGACCTAAGCCGGGTATTAGTGATCGGGCATTCGTACAAAATACCAGCGTTTAAAGACCTGATTGCGGCCACACTTACTGCTTATTCTACGGCCAACCATAACATACTCTATAAATGCAATCCGACAGACGTTATAATGAAGGGAACCGTATATTACGGACAACTAATGGACAAAAGGATGAAAACTATAACTATAGATGAGATCGTGAGGACACCCATTAAACTCTTGGTTCATAAGAATAACAGACCAATAATTTCCTATAAACTGATGGCTTTGAACGCCACGACTAATGACTATCGAGAGGCCAAACAAATTAAAATGAAATTGAGTGCCGATTGTTTCCCCATAGAGTTGTGTCTCAATGAGGGCGACGTCACTGTTAAGACGTTTAAAGTGGACAAAATAGAGGGCTCGTGGACTGAGATGTACATCAGCTACCGCATGGATGAGCACACACTCGACGTATACCTGATAGCCGGATTGAAATCTAAGATGGGAACTGGGCTGTCATTAGGATTTGAAGATCGGGCTGAAAAATATGGACTGAGTCCCGAGTGTATTAATGGTCAGCGCGATATATTACGTGAGCTTGGTGCTTTTACATCGCAATATAGACCAAATAATATAGTAACTCAGCCGTCAGTGCCTATACAACCGTTCGAGGCGTGTGTTTCCGACGGCGATAACAACTCTGAGACACCGGTAGACATACACAATGAGTCTGTCCGTGAGTTTCGCCAATTGGTGTCCGATATCGGGCGCCGACTCACAGACTGTCAGACAATTGCAACCAAAAAGAATAAACTTTATGCAAAACTCGGGGAATGCGAACAAATTGTGGTCAGAGATGGACGACGAGTAGAGGAACAGAGGATTGAATTGATTAAACTTATCGACACGTTTAGATTGAGAGACGAGCTGCTGCATGAATCTTTCGGATCTTTTAAATGTGTTGACTACGGTGAGTTTATATAATTTATGTAGTTTCACATTATAATTTATATTTTTTATTACCAAGTTTAGATACGGATCGCTCATAAGGTGCAAATTAAATCAACTCGATTTCTATAATCCAAATCAATATAATATTTTCTAATTATAATTTTATATACGATTATAATATTTGTGTAATTTATAAATAGTGTACAAAGTTATTTGTTAAAACAAATAAAACCAAATAAAACACACGAAATTTAAAAATAATACAATTTGGTTTTATTATTAAAACCAAATAAAACCAAATTTTGGTCGTTATTAAGTTGTAAAATGTGATCAGATATCACCTGTTTTCTGAATGGTTTTATGCATTTGTACATAATTTGGTATATTTATTTTTTTCGATAAATTAAATGCACAAAAAATAATATTTTGGCTATTTGTAGTGATTCTGCTACCTACATAATAAGTCTCGTCTATAATATTAAGTCAAATTATAATAACAATTTGGTTTATACAAAAAATAAAACCAAATAAAACGAAATTTTAAAATTATTATTGACAAACCAACAAATAACACCAAATTTTTCTTAAAATTAATAAAACCAAATAAAACACACGAAATTAAAAAAAATAATAAAACCAAATAACTTTGTACACTATTTATAAAACCTTATAATAAATTACTCCGTTTACAAATACGTTAAAATTATTATTGATATTTAACTCTTTTACACAACTTTAAATATTGTAAATATTTTAATTGAAACATTTTTGTCCTAGACATTTTTAATATACAGTCCAAAAGTAAATTTTTGTTAATCAAATGTTAACAAATTAGATTTACTACGAATTGATACATATAATAAATGTAATTATGATATACTAATCAGCATAAACTTTAGATCTAAATTAATATAATTTTTGTTAAAACTACAATTTATTTAAATTAGCGTTTATAAAAATTTAATCTTATTAATAAACAAGGATCAATCAGCAATGGTATACGTTAACCACAATTTGAGTATTAGTCCAGTCATATTAACATTAGTCCCATAAATTTGCGAATGTTCATAGATTTATCATTAGTCCCGAACGATCCTATAAACCATATTCTTAGTATACGAATTGTGGTTAAAAAGTTAAATTATATTAAATTATATAATAACTAACTCAAACTGTAGATGGAGATTAATATGGTTATACCAATTAATGTGATGTCAATATTATATCTATTATTTGTATCAAACAAATTGTGTAATTTTTGTGAAATTGCTTTATATTCACTGTCAGTGCTGTTTAGTTAACAGACAGTGAGTAAAAAGTTATATTCATAAATGTACGTTTAAAATAATATTTATTGTTTTTAATATAAATAAATAAAGCACTTGGTATGTAAATTATTAATACATGCATTTGATAGTCTATGCATTTATTTTCTACAATATATTTTCATTAAATTTAATTCTAAAATCAATTTATAAATGTTTAATTGTTATATATTATTAATAAATTAAAGTCAATTTGTTTACGTTTCACATACAATAGCGTATAGAGTATACTATGAATGTAGAATTATTGAGACTTATATCCAGGCCATTCCAAAATAGAGAGGGGGCTTTTATTACTTGAACGTGATTATTGTTTCACCTTGGTATTATTCTATATATTAGTAATATAATATAATATTACTCACAATACATGTGAATAGTGTATGAATAATGTACACAATCTTTTATAAAATTTGCCTCAAACTGGCACTTTGGAATCCGCTGCTAATCAAATAATTAATGTTTTAAACATTTGCTGTTCATAAAAAATATTAGTTATCCATAAAAAAATATTATCTTAACAAAAATATTAATAACATTAAAACATTTCATTATAGATATAATTATTTTGATAACAAAGTCCACAAAAGCGTATAATTATTTTTGATGTTAAATAATATTATATTTATTAAGATAAAGGCTTGCATTCAAAGAAATTAAAACTATGTAGTACAGTTAAACTTCCAAAATAGTTAGAGAAGTAAGAAATAATAAGAAATAGATATATTATTATATATTTACGTTGTGTTGTATTCTAAATCTAAAATACGGTTACTATCAGAAGTGAGCAGCTAACATAATATTCGAAATAAAATTTTAATTATTTTATTTTGTAATTTACAAAATATTATTTAGTGTTTAATCACGATAAGTTAATGATAATATATTACTGTTTTTATATTATATATATTTTGTATTATATTTAAAGCAAATATATCATTATTTAAAAACACCTTAAATATACTAGTTAATGTAGTTTAATTTAAGATTTATTTCAAAAATTATTATATATATATGACCTGATTAGATTGTGTTAAGCCTATAAACCTACTGTTACCATGTTGTAAATAAATTAATTTATTTTATTCTATTATCAGTGATTTATCACAAATTCCTTCAAACAAAGAAGGAATTGAATAATAAAATAATAACAATTTATTATGCATAATGGAAAGCATAATTCAATAATGAACATAATATATTTAAAATGAATTCTAACATTGTTTATAATGATTCAAAACAATGTGAAATTGTGCCTGTTCAAATTATCAACATTGAAAAATGTCGTGGTAATGCAAGAGCTAATTATGTGCTTAACAAATCTGGTCTTGAACAAATACTGGCTAAAGTAAGCAACAAAAAATTGTCCCTTATTTTTAATGTGGGCAAACAGGGAGAGGGCAACTCGTTTTTGCTCAATAAGATTGGCAGACATATTATCAATTGTGTCAAACACTGTGTGAACATAGGAGAGGCTGAGGCACAAGATGTGACCTGCGATTTCAAGGCTCTCGAAGATCCAGACGACCCTTTATTTGGTAATTAAAGTAGTAATTAATATTTTCTTATTTTTATTTATTAAGTCTCTCTCTCCATTATATTCATATATTTTCTCAAACTCTGTGATTGTGTGTCCGATATCTACGATAGGGTTTGAGTGGAATAAAGACCCGAATGAGACCACAACGAGAGGTATTTGGTTTTCGCAGCCCTTTATTGTCCGCAAAACCGGTGGCGAAGAAGTGGCCATTATTTTGGTGGACACACAGGGCTTGTTTAACGACGAGTCCACACAACAGGACATGTCAACCATTGTTGGTCTCAGTCTTCTTAGCGCTTCCACTCTTGTATTCAATTGTGATAATATTAAAGACGATGTGTTCTCAATAATGCACTCATTTCTCGAATTTGGATTACAAGCTGTCCAAAGTGGGAGCGCCAGCGGTGATGTTCACCATAGTGAAAACAATGACCTCAAACCTTTCCAAGATTTGGTTTGTATTTGTATATGCAAATATTTATCATTATCATTAGATCACTAATTCAAGTTTCTATAACAAATATACAAGCAGCCACAAAAGCCGTTTATTCTATATGTGATATAACTCAAACGGAATGATCTAGATCAAATCTGTTAAATTCTGAATCCGGGGGGGGGGAGGGGGCCGACCGATCATATAAACCGCATTATTCATATCAGAATAGTGGTTAAAAATTTGCCGATATGATCGCGGATATGACATTCTTATATACATTTTATAGAATCTATTTACCTTAAATTGTTTAAAAGTTCAAATTCTACGAGCGACCAAATTATTTGACCGCCTCTTAATATAATATTAATACTTCAATAGATATTTATGATCAGAGATTGGAAAAGTCCTGACCCGCCCTACGAATACGGTCTGGAAGGGGGCCGAAACTTATTGAACCGTAAACTAAAAACGAATGACAATCAGTGCGAAACAGCGCGTAATTCACGACAGATTATACGGAAATGTTTTGATAATATTAAATGCTATTTAATGCCATTTCCTGGACGAGAGGCCCGACGGAAGGGATTCAATGGTTGTTCAAATCAAATAGACAATGATTTTGAACAAAAATTAAAAGAATTTTGCGATGTTTTTGTAAATCCCGATACGATTACTGTAAAGACTATCAACGGCCGACCGATAACTGGCAACGAGTTCGGCTCGTATATTGAGGCCTATGTTACTATGTTTAATAGCGAATCAATTCCTCAGGCTTCCGATCTTGTTGGGGCAATGCATAAGGCCCACGATACAAATCTAATTAATCAGCTTAAAGTAATTTGATAAATTATATTACAAAAACATTTAAAACTTTCAAACCGATTAACTATTTTATAAAGTGGTTAACTATATTAATTATTATAAATTAATTTTTTTTGTATATTAATTAGGACGAGTATACATCAAATATTAAATCTTTATTAGCAGACCGCCCATTCGAAGGGCGCCAACGACTGGCCAACAGCTCATCAACTTTGATCGATGGGATAATATTAAAATTTGGATATCGGCGAAAATCAATGACGGAGTCTGTGATACAGGAACTGACCGATCAGTTAAATCACACTCTGGAGACGTCGTACAAACACATAGAAAAAGAGAATGAGAGCCGACGGCTGACGGCCGCTATTAATAAGATCACTGAATTGGTCACAGAATTTAAGAATGATATAGACCGCCATATTAAGCCGAGTGATTATATGTCCGATCATACTATAAATATAATGATTAACTCCAAAAGCGAGAATATTATTAAATTGTTTGATAAATTTTCTGCAATCGATGTCGAAATGTTTACCGAACATAAGGCAAAGGTTAAAATATTATTAAATTTATATGAAATATATTGTTGAATATTAAATTGCAATTGGAAATAATAATATTTATAAATTCCATAACAATAGTTATTGCGTCAATTGGAAAGCGATGGAAATGTATTTAAAAATAAAAACAGGCGAGCGATACAGGAATTAATCACCCGATACGAAACCATAACTGTTTCTCTAAAAACTCAATATGACCAGGTAGATTTGTACCTATTTATTAAATTTTACAATTAACCTATATAAATTTATATATAATAGAAAATTAGTGAATCGTTTATTGATCAAGATAAATTTTACAATAATGATGATTTAGACACACTAAACAATACCATAGTAAGCGAGTTGGTCAATAAATTGAAACAGGTTAATGTAGAAACAGACGTTGTGCCAATCAGAGAATACAGAGTGTCATTGGATAATCACATTCGCGACACGTTTCAAATATATCGCGATATCAATACCAAACGTAACGATAGTGCAATGGCCAAAGTGTTGGATAGTTTGGTCGTGCAATTCGAGAAAGATTTGGACGTATGGATTAGCACTGCGTACACAAATGAAAAACAACGGTATCTTCAGGAGTGTCAACAAATGCGCAGTCGCATTGTAACCGAAAATCAACAAAAATATCAAACACGGTTAAACTTAGCAGAGTTAAGCCGTCGCTTAGACCACACACAAACTGAGATGATGCACATTTTTGTAAGTGACGCGGGAGCCCGACAACGGGCCATTACCGCATTCGTTGACCGTGTGTTGCAATGGTATAACAAGCGTGTGATGGAAGAGTATGGCGATCGGCCATACCTACTGCCGAATCGATTGAATACAATACACGAGGCACTGGTAACCAGAGCGGTGACCCTTTTCAAAACTGAGTGCGACGATATAGTTCCCAACTCGTTCGACGAGTTAGTCTTAAACAAACTTAAAATGGCCTACGATTCGGTGACCACCGAGAATAACCAAAACGCACCGACAGTGCCGGCCATTGGTATCGATTTGGGCACAACAAATAGCTGTGTGGCCTACTATAGACCTGGGCGCTTAGGTCAAGAGGGGAAGATTGTTGTTTGTCACTGTAATAACAACATTCGCAACAACTATGTAACTCCCAGTTGTGTCGAGTATAGAGACAACAGAGAAGTAGTGGTGGGCGAAGAGGCCAGAGATAACGTGCTGGCTAATCGGCAAAACATAATCTATTCGGCCAAACGAATGATTGGCCGCAAGTTTGACGATCAAAATGTAATCAAATTTAAACAGTATTGGCCGTTCGACGTCATCGATATAAACGGTGCAGCAGGTATTGAGGTTAAGGTAGACGGAGCGTCGAGGCAACTGTTGCCCGAAGAAGTATCTGCAGAAGTTTTGCGCAAAATGAAAGCAGTGGCCGAGGATAATATTGGACACAAAGTGTTTGACGCCGTCATTACAGTTCCCGCCTATTTCACGGATGCTCAACGCGAGGCCACACGAGGGGCAGGAATAATGGCCGGTTTAAATGTATTATCTATCATTAATGAACCCACGGCTGCCGCAATGGCTTTTAAACTCACTCGGTTTGACGACACGACCAATAGGTTTGCAATTTAACGTATAAAGAACCTTTGAAAATATGATAACATAAATACAAATAATGCTTAAAAGGAATGTGATGGTTTTCGATTACGGTGGCGGTACTTTAGACGTTGTGGTATTGAAACTGTCGATGAATACTGTGGAGGTTCTGGCAGTGGGCGGTGACACAGCTTTGGGCGGCGATGATTTGGATTACAATATAATCAATTACTGTTTGAGCGAGTTTTATGCCCAGACTGGTGTGGCGTTGGATCGAAACACAGTTGAGGGCGATCGAGCACAACGGGCCCTTAAGGACCAATGCGAACGTGAAAAATGGCGTCTGTCCGAAGCCAAGTCGACAATTATCGCTGTGGATAACATTGCTGTCGGTAATAATTTGAAGGTTACTTTGACTCGAGCAAAGTTTGAGGAGTTGAACAAAGTGGATTTTGACCGTACAATAAAGTGTGTGACATCTACATTGGCTAAAGTTAATGGCGGCGCCGGTATGTTGACCGATCAAATCGACGACATAATTTTGGTCGGCGGCTCAACGCATATTCCTAAAGTAAAGGATATGATTACTGAATACTTTAATGGCCGCCAACCGTCGCATTCAGTGGACCCAATGCTCGCCGTGGCTGAAGGCGCGGCACTACAGGTAACCTGTTATATTCAAGTTATTGTAATATCAAACTATGTATCCCCATAGGCCGCTATATTGAACGGAAACCAAGCCTATCTACGTCAATATTTGCGAGTGCTCGAGGTTACGCCTCATTCGTTAGGTATTGAATTATATGATGGGTCCATGAGCCGTATCATACCCGCCCAATCACGTGTGGACGGTATTCCCCGCACCAATCTTTATCGCACAGCTATCGACAATCAAACAAAGGCCAGTATTAATGTCTATGAGGGTGAAAATCCGGTCGCCACCAATAACAGTCTATTAGGAAAGTTTATTGTCAAGGATATTCCTCCTGAAAAGGCGGGTAAACAAGAATTGACGGTGGAGTTTTGTATCAACGATGATGGTATATTAAAAATTAAAGCAAAAGTGCTATCCCATGGCACTGTCACTCCCCATGAAGTTGTTGAGTATAAAGGCAGATTGTCTAACGATGAGCTGATCCGACGTCGCGATCGATTATAATGTATTAATTATTTGAGTTTGACTTTGATTAAAATTATATTGCGTTTGCATTAAAAATACTAATCATTATAATAAACAATAAAGTAATATAACTTTGTTTACTTTTTAAAAATAAAATAATTTTTGGAAATCATAATTATTGTATATAGATATTTTTAATAATGTTTAAATTTTGTGTAGTTATTAAAATTTTATCCACAATTCAGATATGAATAATGGAGTTTATAGGATCGTTTGGCTACTTATCCCCCGGTCCCCCAAACCTTTAAAATTTAACATCGGATTACAGTTTAAGTCTATGGGCCATAGACTATGGCTATACTTTAACATGGGTAATGCTAATCCGATGGACCTTTTTCTATAAATTTAACATGGGCAAATGTTATCCAATGGGTAATGTTAATCCTATTGGCGATTATTTCCAATGGGAAAGCGAAATATGAAGGGCAAGAGTAATTTTTTCTATGTTAATCTTATGGGACTAATGCTGAGTCTACGACAGAATGTTTAACATGGGTTTCTATGGATAATGTTAGATTTATAAGACTAATGCTGAGTTTATTGACAATGCTAAGTCTATATCATAAGGTTAACATGGGTAATGATAAGCCTATGGGGCTAGTGCTTAATAGATGAATTCTATGAGATAAAAGAATAAAACATCAATCATATTAGAAAATTTTCCAAATAAAAACGTAAAATTAGTTATTTTAAATAACAATGAAAAATTTTGAATTCTTCAAATTTGGGTAGTACTCAAAGAATAGACATTTATTTAACAATGCTATAAAAATGTAATTAATGAGATTTTATAAACGTTCGATTTAAATTATTTGATGAATATAAAGGATTAATTTTTAACATCGTTAATCATTTGATAACAACTATATCTAACAATTATTATTATTAATAACAGCTTTTATTCAAATTGATAACAAATTTTTAATAAATATATTACTTTAAATAGAAAAGCTTAGGGGGGAGAGGTGGTTATAGTGACATGCGAACTGACTTTTCGTTCAATGACTACATCCGAACAAATTGCAAACATAATCGAGGAGAGGGTCTAGATATTATCAAAAGTGCGACAGTATTTTGCGAACAACGCCTTAATAGATTTATAATTATTTAAGTTTCTTATAGATTAATCATTTCTAATATAAAACACGGTTAATAATTATTTAGGCATATTTTTTGAATTTAATAAACCATATAGATTTAGATATATTTGAAGTTATCTTGATTAGTCTCTTAATCTTTATCCTATATTTAAAAATATATATGATAATAAGTTTTATATTTAAACAATTTATCATAAACAAATTTTAACCTGATAACCTTGTACTTATTAAAAATTACATTTTTAAAAGTTCATCACCTAATTTAAATTCATTAATTAATCGATATAAATCAAGTCTTTGTTCTTCTAATCGGTTGGCATTTTTTTCAACAATTTTCAAGCATTCCACGATTTTAACGGAAAGTCTACGCTTTTTGGTTGCAATCGCTTTGCACATCTCGAGTCGCTTATAAATTACATCACAAAGTTGTTTAAACTCATCGACCGGATCAACGGATAGGGTGGACACCGTCCCGGATATAGCCTGTGACCCGTTTGTTGAATTAGTTTCATGTGATATTATCTCTTTGCCTATATTTGTCTCATGAACTGGTGGTAGAATGCAATCTTGGGTTATAATAGATTGTACAGCTGATTGAGAAAAAGCGCAAATTTGATGCAATATTAATTGCTGACCGGCGATACAATCAGTACTTAATCCAGCATGATCTACCATGGCGACTGGTGTTCCGCTGCCATTACTCGAATTTATTATGGCGGTCAAGTGTACTTCGAGTGAATTCTGATCGATGACGTATTGTATACTCATATCTGTTAGAGTAAATAGTTTAAAACCACAAATCGAAGTACTCATATCATGCACTTCACAAGTCTTAACAGTAGTGGCACCTTCAGTCAGACACAACTTTATAGGAAAACTATCGTTACTGATTGCAACTGATAACTGTGTGGGCTCACGATAATCATATGGGTTGGCGTTCATACGGATCAACCCCAGATATTCCAAAGAGTGATTATGTTTTTGAATCAACAGATTAATCTCTGACCTTACAATATCTCGCACTTCTATAGTGTCCAACTTTTTGTCCAACATTTGCCCCAAATATACCGTTCCATTCATTATAATATCTGTTGCATCGCAATCATATAATATGTTAGGTTTTTCTTTAATATGTGTGGTAAATGAATGTGCAATCAGTGCTTTGAAAGCCGGGATGTGTCCCGAATTACCTATCACTAATATCCGGTTTAAATTCTCCATTTTGAATTGTAATACAAATAGTATATATGTTATGTAATCTATAACTTCATTGTAGTTTTTATACATAAAATCATTCAAGTTTAAAACTGTTGAATAATTACAATGTTCAATAAAATTATTACTGATTGTAATTAGGCTGTATTCATATTGATCTCCATGAATAGCAAATATTATCATAATCTCTTTTGTGAATGATTTGTGACAACACTCGGTAACGTAAGCAATGGCTGCGGCAGTCATTTCATTGACAATATGCACACAGTTTTGTTCAAAGCCTGCGATTAGGCCCACGTCTAACATCGCGCGCCTCTGTTTAGTGTTATAAAGTGTGGGCACACAGAACACAGCCCTCTGTGCGGGTGTTTTCATCGCAGTCTCGGCCCTGTGTTTAATGTCCAACACTTGTAGCCCCACCAGAGTCTCCGCGTTTATGCCGTTGTTTTCAGCATTAATCTCGAGAGATTGTAGACGAAATTTGGGCGGTGAGTCTGAGCACCACTCAAACGGGTATTTCTTGAGTTCTGTGACGTCGACACGATCCAAACCCAACAGGTCTTTTACATCAAACTTAGTGTTCAAACATTGCTCTGTTAAATACTTTTTGGCTTTGTTACCGAAAAGGAATTTATCGCTAAATGCAATACAATTTTCCACATAATTGTTATATTGGTTGCCATTAGTCTCAATATAATCATGATCCCCATTATGCACAAATTGAACTGTTTGATAAAAATATCCACCTATTAGTAGATTATGTTCAAAATAAACCATAATTGTTTGCGATATCGGTGCATTGTAAAGATTATCGAGTTTATATTCGCTTATTTGATTAATCAGCTCTATTTGAAGTACATATCGGTGTTTTTGCTCAAATTGCCATATTAAATTATTATTCCAATTTAGTTTTATTGGTTTTAACACATCCACAATCATATTCATTGTAACAACACAAATATGTTCCAATAGACTACTTAATTCGGTTATCTCAATATATTCACTATTGTATGGCATATATTTGCGCACATTCTGGCAATACTTTTGGTGCAAATCTCTCACAATATTTGTATTAATGGTAAACAATTTGTTGGCTTTTCCTGCATAATCTAATTTAATTTGGTCAAAATATTCACTTAATTGGTCATGA
Organism: Medioppia subpectinata; assembly: GCA_905368565.1. Lineage (NCBI taxonomy): Eukaryota > Metazoa > Arthropoda > Arachnida > Sarcoptiformes > Oppiidae > Medioppia > Medioppia subpectinata. The sequence goes on from CAJPIZ010000133.1 coordinate 18,858, forward strand.
CACTTTACAACGCATAAGTGCTCCAGTTCAGTTTGAGTGTCTGTGAATAACTGTTTTAATGTTGCAATTAACTCAAGCTTTAATATTGCGTGAATGACGTACAAGTCGGAAGATGTATAATATTTTGATCTTGCAATTTTTATAAATAAATAAGTATATTTTTTTACTATTAACCTTATTAACCGTTTGGCCAGAAGTGTTTCATTTTGATAAATAGTTTTACATTCAGTCGTGTAATATCGGACAATTTTGTCATAAATTAAACGTAGTTTAACAACAAATCTTGAATTAGACTTCAAATTTTCAGGTCCAGCAATATTTTTATATTGCTTATCCAGTGTACTTCTATCCACTCGTATTTGATTTTCACATATAGTTCGATAACTTTCATTACAATCAAATATGTCTTTATATTTTACTACATTTTTGGCAAAATTTCGTTTTAAAATTAATAAATACTTTTCTTGTGATTGCAGATCTCGAGATAGACCAACAGATCCGGTATTAAACTTCAAAATAATTTCCTTAATAACATTGTCATAAATGTTAGTAAAATTTTGCGCCAAATTATTTTGGTTAATTTGCATATTAATGGCTTTGCTAATTTTAACATTAAATTCTTTTACACAACAATCAATTAATGATTTATATTTTGATAAATTTACTTCTTCAATATTTTTCATAATATCACGTTTATTATGTTGTGTTTGGTATAACGTATTTCTATATTTATAGTAAGAAGCAGCGATGGTACTTGATGGATTTTTTAAACTTATTGAATAAATATTGCAATCATTGGTAAAATCGTTAGTACAATTGTTGATAAAATTGGTAGGTTGGCAGATTGTTGCCACAATAGCGGCTTGGTCTTCAATATCTTGCTTGGTCAAACAATATTTGCATTCTGATAACTTAGCCCCTTTAAATAAATCAGATACAATATAATTCTGTATAATCTTTACATCAAATTCAAAATTTAAACTATTTTTGTTGTTTAAATCGCCTTTGATAAATAAATACAAGTAAAAATCTTTGGTTTTGTCAAAGTCAGACGGGTATTCATCCATGATGAACTTTGTGATAATCGAGTGTGGACCATCGCTTATTTCTACAGTCAATCTAAAGTCATTTGTGTAGCTCAATTTGTAATTTTTATCAATAACTCCTTTGTACAACTTATTAGCGTGTAGTAATATTTTGCTTTTGGGATCTGAATTGATATGACATATGATATCCCGAAACAACACTCCAGTGATGGGTATGTTATGACCATTAGTTTCGTAGTATTTACTGTAAAACACGGCACCCATCATAATAGGCGATCGATCGTAATAACATTTTACATCGGTGCAGTAATTTTTTATGATTTTTATAAAATCATTGTTTATTGAATGATTTTCATCACCTGAAAATGCAAATTAAAATAAATTATAATTTTATTTATAACATAACACTGACTAGCTTAATGTAACTCAAGTAGCGTTGCCAAACATACAGGAATTCCCTGTATTATACTGGAATTAAGAAATTTTTGCATAATACAGAATAATCAAGTATTATTGAAAAATCAAGAAATATATATTTTACGAATGAGCTGTGAATAACGTAATTTTGATTTACTTTTTACATACTGTTTTGACATGTTGCTGAAATTTATATTTCATTAATATTTTGTGAATCATGAGTAATCTTGAATGCATTAAAACTTTATAATGCTTTTGTTATTTTAAAATTGTTTTCTATATAATGAGAGGTTTTAGTTTAATCTGTCTATATCTTACATTAATTAACGAATTCAATACTAAATCCTGTTATTCGTAATAATAATCTTAAATAATAATGAGTGCATCAAAAAACCTCTTTAACCATAAATTTCATTAAAAAACATTTAAGAAAAAATAATTTGTAAAATAGGAAAATACTTGAGTTTTAGACAAATGTTACTGATTTATAAAGGATTATGAAAATAGCATTTAGTAACGCCAAACTCAAGTAATGTACAGTTTGTATAGTGGATAATTGGCAAAACTAATTTGCACTGGCAATGGCAACCCTTCATTCCCGCAACTTAAGGGAAATAATATGATAATCATAATGCTTTACTTTAACATGTGTAAACTCAAATAGATTTAATATAGGAACGCATTAATAGTGGTTTCTATGTGATTATAAAGATAGCTTAGCTTAACTTTAACTTATGTCTATGGCAGATAATTAACATTGATAATTGATTGTATTAATGGCTACTTACCAATAATTATGCAATGGGTCATTTTATTTTTGTTAAATGGATTGTACGAGTTTTTAATATGTGATAATAAATTTGCCAAACAACCATTTAGGTTTGATTTAATAAAGTCTTTAGGTTGAGACAAATCAATCTCCGCCCGTTTGAATGCTTTAAATTTAACACTTAAATCGTTAGTTGAATTAAAATTATATTTAACGATTGCTAACTCAAAGACATTGTCTGCCATTAATATAATCAATATATTCCGTAACGTCCCGGTGCTGTCATTGTTAGTACAACGGAAATACACGGCCGCTGAGCTAATATCTGTGATAAATTGAGCATGCTCAATGCCAGCTATTATAGCCGCGTCATTGATTGCCTGTATTTGTCGTATGGTGTAATTTGTCGGTACAACAAACACCATGTTGTTCATACAGCTTCTATACAAATGTTCAACATTAAACTTTGCGATCATAATTTGTAAGGAAAATAACGACTCGACATATAACTCATAACTTATGTTATTTTGATATAAGAGTTGTACTTTTGGGTGCCGTTTGTTCACAAATTTATAGGGATAGGGATTGAGCTCATCGTCCGTCACATCCCTTCCCATAATGTGTTTGATGTCAAACGTGTGTCCATTCAGGTGTTGCTCGGCTTTCTTCCCGAATAGTATGTTCTGGCCGTCAAATGCAACACAATTTGACATCAAATAGCCATTTGGATCGTGAGTTATTTCATCATATTTTTGGTAATAATAAACACCAATCGGTTTGCTCTCAAAATTCATAATAAGTGTATGAAATTTATTTTTCTTACATACATTCAGTTCCCAATATTTATCTTTCAAGAGTAAGATATCCTTTGAAATATTACACCAATTTTGTGTAGAGATTTGCTGTAAATAACGTTCATCAAACTCTGTCTGGTAGGTCATAACATACTGTTTGTGATCTGACCACAATTGCTGCAACAATTGTTGATTCTCTTCGTCAAATTGCGTTCTTTGCATTATTACATTTCTGACCAGATTTTTAGATAATAAATTGCAATAATCTTGACAATATTTATAACGTATTTTGTTTATTACATTATTTTCAAATAAATTCTGTTTGGTTTGGTTGTTAAACGTAGTTATCTGTGTCACGATCATTTGCAATACGTCCTCATAAATAAACTCGTTTTTTTGTAAAGTTTTATTAACATCGAAGACATCTAATTGTATGAATGTTTTAAATTGTTCAATATAAGCTATGGGAAGATTCAATATTTCCCAGTCTACATTCTTGTTAATATGTGTGGGACAGGCGACTAAATAAGTGCCGTTTTTATTGAAGTTTTCCTCAAGTGTTTGATAATTTTCATAATCATTTTTAATTAATGAAACATTAGTTTCAAAATTATTGTCTTCCCATTGGTTTAATAAAGTTAAAAAATGGTTGTACGAATTTATCTTGATCACATATCTATTGCCGAGTTCTTTAGGGTGTTCCTATGAACATGTTTAATTATATATTTTAATTGGGTTTAATCTTACTTGCAAGTAAATAAAAAAAAATGTAATAAAATTATTTTGGAATATACATACAGTAACATCCGGTTTATTAATCACAAATATTGTGGATATGTTTGATAAAAGTCTGATAATTTTGATCAGGGTTTTATTCTCGATTAAATCAATAAACGTGTATGGGTAGTTTTGTAGAGTAAACAATATAACTGCCACCTGCTTATAGTCTCGATTGATAATTATAGGCTCTGACCACATTTGAATTCCCGGACATTGTGATCGCATCTGATCATTTGTATCTTGATAATACTCAATGTTTTTAAATCCATGAACTGGATTTAATTTTAGATTGTAGGGCCATTTATCCATGTCAATGTTACCCTGCTCATGTTCAATGTAATTGAGAATTAAATTAGCAGTGAAAGTGTTTCCCTCGAAATGCGGTCCAATCACTGATACGATCGCTATTTTATCCCATTCTTTGTCATTCAGTTTTTGAAATACACTTTCGATTAAATGATTGTTTAATTGAAAGCTATTTTCAATCACTTCAACCACTCTTAGGTTCGCCATTAAATTTCAACTATAATTTTGAAAGATTATTAATGATTTAATCATCATACATTAATATAAAGTAAACGATTGCATTTCAAAAGTAAACAACGTTACACACAAAATCACAACCGTTACACAACTAGGGGGTGGGAGGTTAAAACTATAGACAGGGATAAAAAAAACGTAACGTAGGTAACGTGATTTACGGGCTGTACTCGGGAATTATTTATCTAATATATAAGGATCTTCAAAAAGTTCCGGTTGTCTTTCTTTTGCGATTCCTCGAGAACCGTTGAAGTGACACTATTGAAACTTCACACATATATTGATTCACGTCGGGCAATTTTTTGACATAAAAAAATTTATAATCACGTGACTTTTTATGTAAGAAAATGGGTGATTTGCGAGACCCTTATTTAAAACCTACTGTGTTTGTTGTAGGGAGGGGTGGGGGTTAGGGTTGGATAAAGCTAATGCCAAAGTGTTATAATAACCAAGAACCACCATTATTGGATTGCATGTTTTTACATGGCAAGTGAACAAAGTAAGCCAATTTCCCCATGTTAACCTACGGGGACGACAAATAATTTTATATTTCAATATAATTAATTGTATTTTTAAAAACTACATTCAATGCTGATAATGTTAGTAAAAAAAATTTTTTCATTATTATATTATACATGAAATTTATGTAAAATTCAACGAAAAACACGATTACAATGTTAAATTTTTTATAACTCGAATATTTTTCGAGTTATTCGACTTAGAACTTTTGTTCGAAAAATATTTATTTAAATTATGTATGGATATTATACATCAAATCGATGTAGAATTTAATGCTGGTAACATTTAATGTCTTTTTGCAGACCTTTATATTAGTATTAAGTGTAATTTTATTTGTTGTTTTTGTATCGGTTTTTATACAACTAATGTTTGCATTGTTTTTCAACTATATTTATATTGTTAGGGGAACGACCAGTTCCGACGGGAAATTTAAAACTTTTGAGGCAAAATAGTTTTATTTATAACAAACTTATTACGAATACATAAATACCAACTACAATAAGTACGGAATTAGCATGATTTTGTTCAAATTCCCAGAAAGTTATTAATTTTTTGAATTTTGACAAAATTAATACAAATTTCTCCAAATAAACAGCAGTTGCAAACAGTGTGGATCTAGCGAATAGTTCATTTTTACAATAATATAGTCACGTGACCAACATATTTTATACCAAAAATATTTCTGCCATAAATTTATATTGTTACTTTAGCTGTTCCTAAATGTTGACTAATGAAACTTTGCTAATTTTTGTAAGGGCCTTATATTATGTAACATTATAAAGTTATGTAACTTTATATATTTGCTTTTAAAATAGCTCCCCTCTTCCATATGGTTAGCGATGCGATTGAATTGCGTAAACAAGGCGCTGCTAATCGTAGACAAGATTTACTGCAACTAATGTTAGACACAACGTTTGTCGCCTCGAGAAGTATCCCATCAATTAGTGGCGCCGAATGTCGGACGAGAAACGCAAATGTAAACCAAACTAACGCTAATGATCTTAAGGGCGTAACTGTTGGCAAAGGTTTACATAGAGACGTCATTTTAACTGACAACGAAATCAAAGCCAATGCCGTCCTTTTCTACGAGGCCGGCTATGAGACAACGAGCTTATCTCTGGCATTCGTGGCTCACATTCTCGTCAATTATCCCGATATACAGGAAAAAGTGAGACAAGAGGTTAGGGCGCTGTTGAAACATGAAGGTGAATTAGGATATAATGTGGTAAACAACTTGGATTTTATGGATTGCGTACTCAACGAAACGCACCGATTGTATCCGCCCCTAATTTCTATTTCGCGTGAATGTCTTCGTGACTATAAATACTGTAACTTTTGTATACCAAAAGGAACGACTGTTCAGTTCGCTATCCATCACTTGCATTACTCGGGCGACTATTGGCCCGACCCCGAGCTTTTCAATGCCATGCGATTCAGCGCCGACCAGAAACACGAGATTGAGCCGAACTCATTTCAACCCTTCGGAAGTGGTCCCAGAAAATGCATTGGAATGCGATTCGCTTTACTTGAGATCAAACTATGTTTAGCTAAACTACTACTAAATTACAAATTAATTCCCGGTCCGAACACTGAATTCGGGAAATTAAGCACAAAGTCAAAAGTAGTCTTTCAGTGGCCCACAAACGGTGTTTATCTTAAAGTTGTCAAAATATAATTTTTTTGTTATATATTTTTAAAAATTCGTATATAATCCGGATTTACAAACAAATTAAATTAGTATAATTTTTGCATATTATTGGCAGATACCACTGTAAATACAGTGTGTACAAAAATGGATCTATCAAACGTAAACTCGAATATTTCGAAAATATTTGGTTCAGCTATTTAAATAATATATCAAATTTTAATTTTAAACTGTCAAAAACATCAAATATTGGTATTTTCTACATTTGGCACAATTTTAAATTCAAACTAGTTTTCAAGTGAAATCCTGAAATACGTGTTAACTTATTTCATGTTTATGTTAATAATTTTTAAACAAAATTATCTTTTTGTAGCTAATATTTATTATTCTTATCAAGTAAGTGAAATTATTACTCCAGAATGATAATTTAGATGTTTATGTAATTTATAATTGCAAATCCAAATGATTATAACTTAATTTAAGTGTTTTAGTAATTTTCCTTAAAATGTAAATTATCAAATTAATAACAATTACAATATTACAACATTTTAACCAGTAATTAAATTATGTTATGTCACATTAATAATTTGATTTATAATTGGTAATTTTACGTAATAATTTAACAGATTAATTTTGATGATATTTAAAATTGATATATGAATTAGGGAAAACCAGAAACTCACAAACTTTTGCAATATTACTCTACGGAGAGTGCAAGATAGCGATAACTTAAAATTTACTTGATCAATTTTAAAAATTATACATCAAAATGTTTATCATAAAATTAACTTAATAAATATTTCAGGATTTTCTAAATAAATGAATGGTATATGAATATAATGCATAAAATTGGTTAAATTGCAATATTTTAATTTCTTTGCCATTTGAAAAGTACTAGTTAAAATTTAATAATATTAATATCAAAGTGATTGTAACTAATCATAGAAAAATGTATTTTCTCAAAATGTTAAATTTCGACATTTAACTCTACATTTTACAAATAAAAATAAATTTAATAGGAATTTGAGATAATATTGAATAATTGAAAAAATACTTTTTTCTGTGTCTAAACACGGTCACTTTTAAATCAATATTATTAAATTTTAACTAGTATATGTTCAGTATAATAAAGAATATCGCATTGAGGTAACTTTGTACTAAAAATCGGCCAAGATACAATTTAAACAACTTTTTTCCGTAGGGTTAAATTAAAATGGTTTTATTAGCCAAATCAACATAGAGTCTCCATCATTCTCCTTTCTGGTCAAGCTTTTACTAACTTTTAATGTATTTTTATTGCAATTATTTGTAAAAATCAATATTATAAAATTTAATTGTGTTTACTAACATTAATTTTAGATATGAAAGTTTTTTAAATGTCATTTCATTTCTTTTCTCTTTATTTCATTTTTCCTGTACAGGGAACAATGAATTTCTGTTTCCTTTTGTATTTCATATAAAGAATTTTTACTAATAATAAAAGTTAAAAATTGTTTTATTACACTATACAGTAATATATTGTTGTATAGGCATTTTATTAATATTTTCAGTTTATTTAATATACAATTTTTGTATAAAACTACACTTTATCTATAGAGGATAACTATATGGGAAATTTTATTACAGGAATTCCCTTTGCATTTTAGAATATTATATGCCTTCTTTTCTCTGTTGATACTGTAATAAATATGAAAAAATAATTTGGATAATATCTAAGCGTAATAAACAATCAAAATGCTTTTTGGATGCATTTGCACACAACAAAACTATAAAACTACAAGATAAATAATGTTAAGGTTTACATTTATAACATAATATTTCATATTTATCAAATTTAAATTTTAACAACTTTAACATAAACACCATTAGTTGGCCTCACAATAAAAAAATTTGGCGTCGTGCTTAATTTCCCGATTTCTGTGTTTGTTCCGGGAATTAATCGGTAATTAATTAGCAGTTTAGCCAACACTAATTTGATCTCAAATAAAGCAAATCTCATGCCAATGCAATTTCGGGGACCACTTCCAAAGGGTTGCCACGTATTGGGCTGAATCGTGTGTTTTCGGTAGGCGCTAAACCTCATTGGATCGAAAAGTTCAGGTTCCGGCCAATAATCGGGCGAGTGTTGCATGTGGTGTACAGCTAAACGAATATGGGCGCCCTTCGGTATAGTTATATCGCCGTATTTATAGTCCATTAGACAAACGCGCCTATATTGATAGACCGGCGTATATAAACGCATTGTTTCGTTAAGTACGCAATCCATAAAATGCAATCCTTTGTCAACATTGAAATCTAGTTTACCCTCACTTTCCAACAGTTGTTGCGCCTCTCGTCTCACTTTTTCCTGTATATCGGGATAATTGACGAGAATGTGAGCCACATATCCAAGTGTTGTACTCGTCGTCTCAAATCCGGCCAAATAAAAGAACATTGAATTGCCTTTGATTTCGCTGACAGTAAAAAATGATTCGTTTCCATTGCCAGTAGTCATGTTTAACAATATTTGTAATAAATCTAGTTGTCGATTTTCAACGCTGTGTTTACGCAATTTTATCGCTTCTTCCACCATATTGTAGATTATTTTTTTCGGTGACTGTTCTCTCAGTTGTAGAAAAATTTCCCTAAATCTCCGTATAGGATATAACAATTGATCCAAGACTGGAAAGCATTGAATGATTAATACAAGGCAAAAATTTGGTAGCTGGTTCGTTATTGTATTTGCTGCGATTAAAAACTTTTGGTTTTCTACGCTCTGTACGTTTGTGCGAATGCCAAAAGCCGTCCGTCCGATCACATCATTGGTCAGTTTCTGAAATATACGGGATATATCAAACTCGTTGCCAGATTTTGATCTCTCTTCCATTGTACTCATAAACTCATCGATCGCGTTATCAATTATCGGTGTCATTGCCTTGAGTTTAGATCCGCTAAACGCAGGTGTCAATGCGGTCCGCACTTCGCGCCACCGCCGGCCCCGAAGTGTTGACAGCATGTGTTTTGCGTGTGGATCGGCTGTCAATCCATTCTTAATCATTTCATTTTTATCTGGAAAGATATTAAAATCAGCGATTTGTATGCGTTTTGCTAAGTTCGGATCCGCCACCAAAACAGTCGGATTTGCTCCCATATAATAGCCGACAATTTTGCCATATTTTTCTATCCATTCTTTTTCTCTCTGAATTAAAGGTAATTTAAAGTATTCTTGAATATTACCCAAAATTATGTTCGGTTTGGGCCCCGGGATGCCATTATTGTGCAACAAATTCATAAGTTTGTGCCGTTTATATAATGCATAACATATATACGCTGTAAACACCAATAATAACGCCACGAATGTCATCATTTTTTAAACAAGAGATTTAGTATTCTTCTGTTAAACTAGAAATTTCTCTTATAAATGTTACGAAAATTTAAAGAATTTTAATCGACAAGTATTAAATACATTAACAGCGATTTTTATACTTTTTAATACCACAGAGATTAGCCAACCATATGAATTAAATGTGTATGCGAATAATGATATTATTAAGTTAATATTGGTGTGAATGATAAATATATATCCTAACCAGTAAGTCGTGTAGATAGCGCTGTCAGAAAATATTTAGAATTTTTTGTATAATTTTGCAAATTTTGCCAACAATTTGTGTATTTTCTTGTATTCTATTGTTTGTCAAGCTAAACTCAAAATTTATACAATTTCAAAACAATCATACTTTTGCGGAAATTTGAGTGCTTGTATAATGTCTTGGTAATTGAGATAATTGTATTTAAATTTATTTGATTTCAATCATCATTGTAGGTGTATTGTTATCAACAAATCTGAATATGTTCATATAAGAAACTAATAAATATAACATGTTGATATAATTTTATATTTTTTAGTTTATTGCTAAACTGTTGTCAGATAACTAGTAACAAATCCCAAATTTTTAGTTCAAGCACATCGTTGGCAAAAATATCTAAACTTACAAAATGAGATAGATACGTATATTGTTGTAAATTAGTTTGGCTACATATTTATCATTTGAACCAATTGTAATAGAAAATTTGCAAACTCATACTGCAGTCATACTTACAATTAATTTATATAAAATATTTAAATCACCTAACGATCAATTTGAACTATTAAAGGCAACTTATTCATTTGCTGATAATTATCGAACTAGTAATATATATATAATTAAGGTTAATACAAATGAGGGATAAAAATATTACAATTTTTATTAATTTATAATTTTTATTAAAAACAAATTAGTGCGTTTTTAAATCGGGGAATCTATATTATGATTCTAAATCTATATTATATCTATGTTATATAAGGATGGGAACAATGGTATTAACATATGCACAATGTAGGGCAGATGTCAAAGTGTCATATAGACTTTAAATTGTTATTATCGGATTGCTTGTTTTTAAATTACAGGTAGGTAACATGGAAAATTTTTACATGTTAACCAATGAGACTGAAATTTTTTTAAATATTTCAATACAATTAATTATATGCAAGCGTTGTGTTGTATTACCAGTAAAACGACATGTTGTGTGACGCAAATAACCACATGATTAGAGGTGTGTGTTATGTGTGGACCAATGAGAGCACAATCGCGTCACGCAATACAACAGCTGAACATTAGTTACAAATAGCCCAACACCAGAAGGAGCGCACGATGTGTATGTAATCTTTAGAGATTTTCTTTAGCATTAAATTGTTGTATAAACTTATTTAAACTACAGTCTTTTTATGATTTATGAATAAAAACTATTTGAAAAATAATAAATTTGCAATTAATATATATGATTTTAAAATTTTAAGTACAATTTTCTTAAATGTCAAGCAGTGTTATATCACTAGTTATAAAATTAATGGTCCATAACAGGAGCACGCAAAAGTTAGGCTTTGCCTCTATGCTCCCATAGACAATACATTACAGTTTACCCAGTTCTACCCTCCCTGCGTCGCTATGGTCCATAATAATATAAATCAAATGATTTGCCAATTATTCATGATTTGGTAGAAATGATACTTTCATATGAGCTTCGATTGCATGCTTTCCTAATGCTTTAAAAATTATTGTTATCTATATTAAATATTACTAGATATTATAATAGCATAAATAAATTGATCAGTGTTAAATGTCAACCATAATATTATAGTGTTGTTAGCATTAATGCGAGCAATTGGTTAGATAAGTATTGGTTAGACGATATAATTTGTGAACACATTTTAGTGCTATATTTAAAGAACTTTTCAAATAATAAATAATTATTTGTTAATATCAAATGTTTTATGCATTATAAACTTTTGTTTTTATTATATTGTAAGGGAACACGACTTCAGCCCCAGCACTTCAAGTGGAATATACGTAAGACAATTTATTTTCTCAATACTAACCATTGGTTAACGCTTTCAATCCAAATTTCAATATACACCTTTGCCCCCATTCTTAATCCTCGACACTCTTATCGATGCTCTAAGCCTTAACTCAAACATTGCAGTCAACGCACTTCTATACCAGTTTTAACCACTATTTCCGTATGCAAATCAAACAATGTATTTCCCGATTCTGACCTCGATTACCGATAACCACTTCCATGTCTTATTCGTATTTACCTCACACTTAACATACGCTGTATACACATATAAAACACTCCGCTGTCCGCCGCCTATAACTTACATATTACGACTTCGTATACTATAAACGCTGTTCATAAATATATATTGATCTAACATATAAACGCCTGAAAAACACAAATAAAATAACGAGAGTTCACAATACAAATCGCTGTCCGTTAATTTGCCCGACAAGTCCCGGAGTCGAGCAACACTATCCATTCAATGTCGTCACTCTTCGCCCGACTTCGCCTACACGGCGTTCAGTCCGACCTCGACTCGGCTCGCAGGTTTTGGCCACATATATCTCCAAATTCGTGCACTCAATCATAACACTGTCCGACTTCGCATCCGCTCCAAGTCTAGTCACACCCGTGCCTATTCGATACGTCCATAAGTGCTCAGCCGAGAGTCGCCCACTCATACACTCGTTACCTAAAGTAAACCTCGTCGGCAAATCACTATACAACCATTCATACATTCAGTCCAGTCTCCGACTTCGTTAACTCTTCGCCACAACCTTTCAACGCATCCGACAATCTGACGATAGACCTTGTCGTTTTCCAGACTTAGGTCATTAACTACCGTCCGACGGGTCGTTAGGGTTCCCGAAGCTCACGCGAACCCGACTTCCGTCACAATATATTGTAGGATAAGTCATTTGTGTGTTTCACATTATAGACAAAACACTATAAACGTATTGACCCATTAATAAATCTGTCACTATATTTAATATATAGAAAATGACATATAAATGATTCAGCCAAAGTTTCAGCCCGATTAATATTATATCGTAAGTGTTAATTATCTATACTACATTTAAATTTATGATTTTTTAAAATATAAATTTATAACTATATACCATATTTGTAAAATTTAATCATTCGAATAACTAATTAAAATTTATTTTATAGATGAATTGTATTAATCAATCATGTATTAAATATTTTTATTTTTTTAAATATTTTGATACTAAATGTTAAAAAGCTAATAATTTATACATTCCTACATTATATTATTTATAAATAATTATAAATCTACAATATTGTCATATATAAGGAATTCATAAATTAGAAGAATATAATTTTTATATTATAATTTTAGCACAATTTTAGCACATTAAGTTAATTCAAGTTAATCAACAAATTATTATTTAGGATTATCAATATTTCTAATTTTCAACTTACTCTTTAAACATGGCATTATATGGCATCTTTAATTAATAAATAGTCTAGATTAATTTAATGTTGAATAGGAATCTAATAATTTAATAATATTTTACACGAGAAAACTAGTTCCCACACATTAATTTTTTCAGTGTATTTCCCGGATATTGGAAAAATAAAAATCTTTAAAATTGTCATTACCTACATTACAAATCTTAAATATTACTAAATATGTCTAAAGCTAAAATAAAATACAGTTCATAGCATATTAAATTAATATACTCGCTGTGTATAATACAATGATGTTGTAATAATACTGAGTTTTAAAGAATTCAGTTTTTTGGGATAGAACAATAACCAAATCACACATACACCTAACAATAGTTTATTTAAAAATTGTTCTAATAATTAGTCTAAAATACAATAAAATCTAATTACAAAGTAATTTTATTTAATAATTGTAATCATTTACTTGCAAATACTAAGGAAATTAAACTTGATTTTGTTGATGTGCAATTATTTTAACTTGTAACTAAATACATAGCTATATTTTCATGGATTGTATAAAGCTTTATATAACTTTATTAACCACATCGTATAACTTTATATAAACCTTTATATATAAACTTTATATAGCTTTATACAATGCATTACTTATGATTTGTACTGTGGGTACCAAAAACAAGGTTGGCTATAATATTGTAATTTGTAACTTTCGTTTTTTAGTAACTTTCAATTAGTAACGTTTCTAAAAGTGTTTTGGGAAATTATTTGATACGTAATTTGTTAATCAAATTTAGCCGAAATTTTTTAATTGTTGATTTGTTATGAAACAGTGTTTATTGACCTACAAATCAATGCCATTCATTTGTCTGCACCTCTTTTGCTTCGGGAGTA
>CAJPIZ010000134.1:0-33017 GCA_905368565.1 Medioppia subpectinata
TATATAAAAACGATAATCAAATTATTGATGGATTCTTGGTATAGGGAAGGGTGAAATGTGCGGTTTGGGGATAGAAATAATTTATATAAAAACATTAATAGAATTATTGATGGATTTTTTGAATACGCAAATATCACATGTGCTTTTAGAGATTACAATTTATTTATATAAAAACATTAATAGAATTATTGATGGATTCTTGGTATAGGGAAGGGTGAAGTGAGAGGTTTGGGGATAGAAATAATATATATAAAAACGATAATCAAATTATTGATGGATTCTTGGTATAGGGAAGGGTGAAATGTGCGGTTTGGGGATAGAAATAATTTATATAAAAACGTTAATAGAATTATTGATGGATTTTTTGAATACGCAAATATCACATGTGCTTTTAGAGATTACAATTTATTTATATAAAAACATTAATAGAATTATTGATGGATTCTTGGTATAGGGAAGGGTGAAGTGAGAGGTTTGGGGATAGAAATAATATATATAAAAACGATAATCAAATTATTGATGGATTCTTGGTATAGGGAAGGGTGAAATGTGCGGTTTGGGGATAGAAATAATTTATATAAAAACGTTAATAGAATTATTGATGGATTTTTTGAATACGCAAATATCACATGTGCTTTTAGAGATTACAATTTATTTATATAAAAACATTAATAGAATTATTGATGGATTCTTGGTATAGGGAAGGGTGAAGTGAGAGGTTTGGGGATAGAAATAATATATATAAAAACGATAATCAAATTATTGATGGATTCTTGGTATAGGGAAGGGTGAAATGTGCGGTTTGGGGATAGAAATAATTTATATAAAAACGTTAATAGAATTATTGATGGATTTTTTGAATACGCAAATATCACATGTGCTTTTAGAGATTACAATTTATTTATATAAAAACATTAATAGAATTATTGATGGATTCTTGGTATAGGGAAGGGTGAAGTGAGAGGTTTGGGGATAGAAATAATATATATAAAAACGATAATCAAATTATTGATGGATTCTTGGTATAGGGAAGGGTGAAATGTGCGGTTTGGGGATAGAAATAATTTATATAAAAACGTTAATAGAATTATTGATGGATTTTTTGAATAGGCAAATATCACATGTGCTTTTAGAGATTACAATTTATTTATATAAAAACATTAATAGATTTATTGATGGCTTTTTGTATAGGCAAATGTCATATGTGCTTTTAGAGATTAAAAGTTATTTATATAAAAACGTTAATAGAATTATTGATGGATTCTTGGTATAGGGAAGGGTGAAATGTGCGGTTTGGGGATAGAAATAATTTATATAAAAACGTTAATAGAATTATTGATGGATTTTTTGAATAGGCAAATATCACATGTGCTTTTAGAGATTACAATTTATTTATATAAAAACATTAATAGATTTATTGATGGCTTTTTGTATAGGCAAATGTCATATGTGCTTTTAGAGATTAAAAGTTATTTATATAAAAACANACATTAATAGATTTATTGATGGCTTTTTGTATAGGCAAATGTCATATGTGCTTTTAGAGATTAAAAGTTATTTATATAAAAACATTAATAGAATTATTGATGGATTCTTGGTATAGGGAAGGGTGAAGTGAGAGGTTTGGGGATAGAAATAATTTATATAAAAACGATAATCAAATTATTGATGGATTCTTGGTATAGGGAAGGGTGAAATGTGCGGTTTGGGGATAGAAATAATTTATATAAAAACGTTAATAGAATTATTGATGGATTTTTTGAATACGCAAATATCACATGTGCTTTTAGAGATTACAATTTATTTATATAAAAACATTAATAGATTTATTGATGGCTTTTTGTATAGGCAAATGTCATATGTGCTTTTGAGATTAAAAGTTATTTATATAAAAACATTAATAGAATTATTGATGGATTCTTGGTATAGGGAAGGGTGAAATGTGCGGTTTGGGGATAGAAATAATTTATATAAAAACATTAATAGAATTATTGATGGATTTTTTGAATACGCAAATATCACATGTGCTTTTAGAGATTACAATTTATTTATATAAAAACATTAATAGAATTATTGATGGATTCTTGGTATAGGGAAGGGTGAAGTGAGAGGTTTGGGGATAGAAATAATATATATAAAAACGATAATCAAATTATTGATGGATTCTTGGTATAGGGAAGGGTGAAATGTGCGGTTTGGGGATAGAAATAATTTATATAAAAACATTAATAGAATTATTGATGGATTTTTTGAATACGAACATTAATAGATTTATTGATGGCTTTTTGTATAGGCAAATGTCATATGTGCTTTTAGAGATTAAAAGTTATTTATATAAAAACATTAATAGAATTATTGATGGATTCTTGGTATAGGGAAGGGTGAAATGTGCGGTTTGGGGATAGAAATAATTTATATAAAAACGTTAATAGAATTATTGATGGATTTTTTGAATAGGCAAATATCACATGTGCTTTTAGAGATTAAAATTTATTTATATAAAAACATTAATAGATTTATTGGTAGCTTTTTGTATAGGCAAATGTCACATGTGCTGTTAGAGATTAAAAGTTATTTATATAAAAACGTTAATAGAATTATTGATGGATTCTTGGTATAGGGAAGGGTGAAGTGAGCGGTTTGGGGATAGAAATAATTTATATAAAAACGTTAATAAAATTATTGATGGATTCTTGGTATAGGGAAGGGTGAAATGTGCGCTTTAGGGATTGAAATAATTTATATAAAACCGATAATAAAATTATTGATGGATTCTTGGTATAGGGAAGGGTGAAGTGAGCGGGTTAGGGATAGAAATAATTTATATAAAACCATTAATAGATTTATTGATGGATTCTTGGTATAGGGAAGGGTGAAATGTGCGCTTTAGTGATTGAAATAATTTATATGAAAACGATAATAGATTTATTGTTGGATTTTTTGAATAGGCGAATGTCACATGTGCTTTTAGAGATCAAAATTTATTTATATAAAAACATTAATAGATTTATTGATGGCTTTTTGTATAGGCAAATGTCATATGTGCTTTAAGAGATCAAAATTTAATTATATAAAAACATTAATAGAATTATTAATGGAATCTTGGTATAGGGAAGGGTGAAGTGAGCGGTTTGGGGATAGAAATAATTTATATAAAAACGATAATAGAATTATTGTTGGATTTTTTGAATAGGCGAATGTCACATGTGCTTTTAGAGATCAAAATTTATTTATATAAAAACATTAATAGATTTATTGATGGCTTTTTGTATAGGCAAATGTCACATGTGCTTTACGAGATCAAAATTTATTTATATAAAAACGTTAATAAAATTATTGATGGATTCTTGGTATAGGGAAGGGTGAAGTGAGCGGTTTAGGGATAGAAATAATTTATATAAAACCATTAATAGATTTATTGATGGATTCTTGGTATAGGGAAGGGTGAAATGTGCGCTTTAGTGATTGAAATAATTTATATGAAAACGATAATAGATTTATTGATGGTTTTTTTTTGTATAGGCAAATGTAACTTGTGCTTTTAGAGATCAAAATTTAATATATATAAAAACGTTAATAGATTTATCGATGGCTTTTTTGTATAGGCAAATGTCACATGTGCTTTTAAAGATCAAAATTTATTTATATAAAACCATTAATAAATTTATTGATGGATTCTTGGTATAGGGAAGGGTGAAATGTGCGCTTTAGTGATTGAAATAATTTATATAAAAACGATAATAGATTTATTGATGGTTTTTTTTGTATAGGCTAGTGTCACATGTGCTTTACAAGATTAAAATTTATTTATATAAAAACGTTAATAGAATTATTGTTGGATTTTTTGAATAGGCAAATGTAACTTGTGCTTTTAGAGATCAAAATTTAATATATATATAAAAAAAAACTCACAACATATTGTAAGACATAAAAGGAGAATCAGTGAAAACTCCTACGGAAATAATTAATATTGTAATTGAGATTAGGTCTAAACCCCTAAATCATATATTGTCACGTTAATCAAATAATTACTTTATTATTATCGCCAAGCAATAGCGGATTGATTGAATTTAGTGTTATATAGTTTTAATTATATAGTAATTATAGGCCCTGTTTCTATACCTGTCTATACCTGGGTATAATCGTGGTGGCCATACTCAAAAGGTGTCACATTGAGTCGTAGGACTCACTTTGTTCACCCTTGATTACACGCGGATTCGGGATAGTGTCCCGAAGTGACCAAACTCTACCGCCGAAAGTCAGGACTGTCTTGTCGTAGTAATTATTATGAATTATAGTAGGCTGTATAGAGCATATAAGACATTCAGTATATCAGCACCTGACTCGGACATTCAAAGTTACATTACACCGACCCGACGGGATCTGAGAACAGACAAGTGTGATATATCATTTTAAGATTAACAATTAGAGAATAATCTCATAAGGTTAATTATGAAGTGAAGTAAGATTAGAAATTCTAAACTAATTAAAACTTTTAGCCTATGACTCATATGTATTTGTGTCCAACGATGTCGTCGTCTCCGGAATTATTGTCTCTTTCATTACTTTCAATCGATTCACTACTCATCGCACTTCTGGTCAACTCTTCTCGCAAACGATTGATTTCCGAGTCTTTGTGTTCGACGACTACCTCCAAAGCATTCGCCGTTTGTTTCGCTTCCATCAACTGTAGAGAAACTGTATTCAACTTCTCGATGACTTCATTCATGTCTTGAATGCTCTTCTGTTTACTTCTGTTCAACTCGTTATTCAATTCGTCGACCGTTTGGTTCAGTTGTGTCTCATTAGGGGTGGACTTTCGTCTTGTATTCATCGGTGCGTTAATATTCGCCGGATCTCGAGGTTTGGGAACTGGAGAAACCGTTTCTCGTTGTGTTTCAATACATCGACGAATTATCTGTTTCACAGCCTTTCTCTCTTCTTTTCTATTCAAACTCTTCGCCTACTTCTTACCAATGGTCGATGGAATCGTTAGAATCGATCGCACAGTTGGTCTCACAATCGGCGGACAGGCAGTGGCAGACGTGCCACTCCTCAAGATCTGATCTATACCCGTGATGTTGTCGTCGACGTTCTTCTGGCTCTTCTCTTCCTCTTCATCGCACTCGACGATAGCATTCACTTCTGGGTCTTGTCGTCGGTTCCGGGCGTCCATTCGCACGTCTTGGTGTTGCTGTTCCGGAGGTTCTTGTTCGGTGGTGTCGGCGGTGGCATTATGGCCAACAACTGTCTTCTCGGCGACGCTTCGATTTGCTTCAGTTGCGAACGATTTTGAGGACTACTCGGCGGTGTCTCCGGTCTTGAATGAGATTCATATTGTTGTGGCGGCGCCTGATTCTGCATATACTGCACAAATTGTTCCCACATTTGTTGGTCCGGCTGTTGCTGTTGAAAGTTGGGAACTCTCGGAGCGCTATAACATTGATCTCTTGAGTGACCAAAACGGTGACAACTAGTGCACTGCTCTCGACTTTTCAGACAATCGCGCGCAATGTGTCCAACTATTTGGCACCGATTACACGTTCGCGTCTCCACAGGACCTGACATATGCGGTGCAGTTTTCGATGTTTTGTCGACGACCTCTTGCTTTTGCGTTTCCGGCTTTTCACTCAAATCCCGAAGAATGGCAATCGCTTCCATGTGATCAGTAATTCCAGCCAATCGAGTTGATCTGTTTGCTCCGCATACCATTGGTTATTACTTTGCATATCTGATGATCTTTTGCCTTACATCGGCTTCCGAAGCTATTCACTCGCGTCCCGAACTGATGTGGCGTTTCTTTGGTCTCTCGGACAAGCGATGCAAATATCATATAGTCGTCATCGTTGCCATAAAATTCATTAAATTTCCCATTAAATTCATCATTCATTAAGTCGCCCAATTCTTGTCCTCATCGTTAGGAAAAGTTCCGAAAAACCAGTCTTTTGCCGAGCCTTCCATTAGACTATAAGCCATTGACCACTTCTCAATGTCTGACCAATCATTTCTCGCGCAGCGGCTTCGAACTCTTGGAGCCAAGTGGTCTTCTTTTGACTATTACCACCGAACTTACTGCACGTGATTTTGGGTCGAAATCGCCGCTCCGCTTGTTGTGTCATAGCGTTTGCGATCTGCGCCTGAGTATTCATCATTTGATCAAATGCTGTCATGTTTTGTGATGTGATCGGCACTCTTTGTTGACCACTGTAATGTTTTTGGCACTTATTGTCTACTTATTAATGACTGACTTTATCAGTTTTAGAACAAAGTTTTGAGGATCTGGTGATCGGTGCGGTTATTGGGCCGGCGATTCTACTCGACTACCCCGCTTGACCTTTACCACAAACTGTAGCCGCGGAAACTCTTCTTTGGTTACTCGTAGATAACTTAAACTCCGGGGGTGTACTATATCTCAAGATCAGGTCCCATCGACAAGAACTACCACTGAATCTAAACAGACTTCACAGCATTCCTCGACTCTCCTCTCACTTAGACTCGTTTCTGACCCAAAGTTTCTATTGTGTCGCCGAATATCTATCCCAGAACTCTAAGAACAACTACTGCTACCGATTTGTGGTATAGTCTATGACATGAGGTATGTCTTTGTCGACTTGAGTGGCGACTTCCGGCACTTCCGGTCAGGCCCGACACAATAAAAACGCGACAATTATTAACTAATTTGACTTTTATTAATGTTTTGATTTAGTTTTCGGCGAATACTACAAATGAGAAGTTAAACAAAGAAAAAGTTAAGAGATTTCGCCGATAATTACAATTAAAACATATTTAAGTAGAAATTTAAAAAAATGATAAAATTTAAAATCAGTACTAAAAACACGACTTCTCGCTCTGAGAGTCAAAACCACACTAACTTTTAAACAAAGCGATACATAGAAATCAGAGCTAAAAAACGGTTTCTCTTTCAAACCCGGATATGAAAAGCATTAAAAAATGATGAAAATCGCCGACACGTGACTTATTACAGCTTCTATAGTGTAATCGACGGAAAGTTTTTAGGAGTTAAACAAATATGAAGTAATCTGAGATTAGGCCTAACAATGGCTTATGTTTTATACAATAAAGGTTGAAATCGATTATCAAAAATAACAGTACAATTATAATAACAAATAAAAATATTATATTTAAAACCCTATGACTAATAATCAAAGCATCGTATTTTAACTATAGTAACTATTTTAGCGGTTAATAGCATTAGCCTAAGAGTTGGTATGTCCACCGATCATGCCATTAGGGTCATTTTAGCCAACTTTTATTTTAACTATAAATAACTATTTGAGAGGTAACTAACTATAACAACTATTAACTAACTATTTGACCAATATATGGAAAAATGGCCTAATTTTACTAGAATTTTATAAAATAAATATCAAAATTTCTCTATAATTTTTAAGAATTAAAATAAATCTTGTTAAAATTGTCTGTAAATAGTATAATATTGTCATCACATGACATACAGATGTCACTAAATCCGTACTCTATAGCTCTCTATCCCTTTCCGCCCAATACTCTACCCTTAAATCATTGTATACTCCGTACTCTCACTTCAGTCTCTGTTGTGTTCTCGACCGCAACGGTCGCACACAGGGCTCACACTCCACATACAGTTCACTATCTTTTGTACACTATTTGAAACTACAAGTGCTTTACCAATAAAGTCTCTCATTTGTTACACAATGTGCTGAATCTACCACTCATTCATACTCTACCTCTGGAACAGCTACTCATCCACTACTCGTACTCATATGTCCACTTCTGGACCCGACGCTAACTAACACTCGTTCTCAATGTCTTGCAATATCTGGTGATGAGAGGAGTAGATCCCAACACCTCTTATAACTCTTAAGTTGTGGCACTAAATGTCGGCCATTGACTACTATTGTCTCTGACCGGCAGTATCGCAGATGTCTGGCATCACTGGCCATTCATTTGTCGCTTTCGGTCGATACTAATTGACCGATTGCTTGGATACAACTCACAGCACACAACAATATCTTAAATAAACTAGTTTGATTGACAAATATTCTTTTATACTATTGTCATGTTTCAAATAATGCACACTATAAAACATTATAAAAATATTAAGATAGTTTTACATAATTAGAACTAACTTTTAGACTTAATAGACTTAAATTTTTATAAATAACACCGTTATTAATGCATAATAGATCATGTTGTAAAATGATTATTGAAAATTTTAATCAAAATATCAAGATTTTATCAAAAATAAATAACTATTTAAGTAACTATTTGATGCATTTTTATTAACTATTATAGTAACTATTTTGTATCTAATAAACAACTATTTTACGATGCTTTGCTAATAATAGAATAATGATTAGTGATCGACGAAATATCTCTTTGGCCATTATTTAGTAGTCGGCGAATACTTCCCGTCTTCAGAATTGATATCCATTCAATACTTTTCATTAATACAGGCGTTCATTAGGTTTAACATTGATTTGAAGGCATTATTAATCCAATGCAGAGTCGATGAAATGACTGAAGCGACTAATCTAATGGTTTCGTTGGACTCTCTCTCTCTCTCTCTCTGATTTTCCATTCATTTCAATACAAATTGTCTCTTAATTGGTATTCAATGCCAAAGAGCTGTCAGATGGAGGAGAAGTAGAGGAGAGATGAAGACATAACACGATTATGTCATAAGACATAAGGAAATAATTAAGTTATGTTTGAATTATTTGTGTTAATAATAAATGCAAAAATAAAAATGCAAATAAAAAAGCAAGAGTAACAACAATAACAAAATATGTTTCACCAGTTTTATTATTTAAAACATCTTATTTAAGTGAGAAAAATAAATAAAATTATATTAAAAAACAAAAATGGTAAATTTAAAAATAAATTATTTACTTGATAGTTGACGTCAAGTGAAAGGCTTTACATTATTTACAACCACACAAAATATGGTGATTTTGTTTTTTGTCTGAATTCTTATGGCATTAATGTAAACATTAATCTTAAGTCTAGATGTTTTTCTATTAATTTTCATAAATAAAATTTTTGAATTAATATAAATTTTGTTGTACACGTTATGCGATATTTCTAACACCCATTTAAAAAGCCCGCGTGCTATTTAATTTGCATTTTATTTTATATATTTAATATTTTTTAACATATTAAATAAATTACTTGTTTCCCACTAAATATAAATTGCATGCATTTTTTATGGTCAATTAGTTTCTGTGTATTAAAATGAACCGGATATTTATCTAAAATCGATGTCAATATAAAAACATATCGTGACTCAGAGTTTCAATGTTAAACAATAATGAGACAAAATATCCGGAATTTATACAGAATATTATCATTAAAACACAGCATATAATACAGAATATTCCGGTATTAAACAGAATTACAACAATATAACATAATAAAGCTAAAACAACTTTGGTTATGGCAAAATCAAACATCTCAAACTAAACTACAATACATGTCATGTCAGTAACATTGTAAACAAGATCACATAAACTCAAATCTAAACCCTCATCAATCAATCACTAAAATCGCCATGTTTATAATTATGATCCAAAAACTACTAATCATACTCTCATTACCCATAGGACCAAAACTGGGCGAAAAGTGTATACACCGTAACGCCTCGGCTCTGGACACACTATTACCATGCGGTCAGCACCAGGTGTGTAGCCCAGCCTACGGTGTCTGTCAGTGTCAGCCCAAATACAGGCCAGAAAAACGCAAGTGCGTGGCCGAAGAGCCGGATTTGGAGGCCAGCGGTGGGGCTCAACCCCTGGTCACACACTCATCCCATAGCCATCATAGCCCACGACCGACACCATCGCCACCCCCACCGCCACCGCCGCCGCCGCCCATACATAACGGTGAGCCCAATGGAGGTGGGGTTCAAGTACTGCCCACAATGACCGATGACGAGGGGGCCAACAAACCGGCGCCCACTAAAACTGCCGGCGGGTCCAAAGCACTGGTCATATTCCTGCTGATCGTCGCCATACTGTTATGCATAGCGTTAGCCGTTGTTATCATTTGGAGGTATTGTCAGCATTTTAAAGGCTCTTTTGATTTATGATTATTGACCTAGCGCAATTTTTAATTTTGTTATTTTATTATTATTTTATTTTATCTTTTTTGCAATTTTATTTAGTTTTTATTTATAATTTTATTTTATGCACTTTCATTATTTACTAAATTAATTATGTTTTAATAATAAACGCTTTGTTTGTTTCCGGAATAATTTATTATTATTACTTTTTTTTGCATCTTGATAAATTATTTTCTATTTTTAATTGACTAGGTTTATGTTATTTTGCATGTTTAGCAAGTTTAAAATATTTTCCGGTTTTTTTTGCATGGTGTACAATAGTTTGACAATGTTAAATTAGTTTTTATTTGTTTTAATACTTTTATAATGCGATTAGTGTACCAAAAATAGTGCCGATATTTTCATTATATGTACTGTAATTATTGGGATTAATTAAAATACTGTACAGATTAGCGAATAGTGTAGTCGACAAACGTTATTAAATTACTTTATAGTAAGCAGTATTCACTAATTGACAGTTTATTTAAAGGTTCAGTTAAAGTACAGTCTATTTTTGTTTGTATTGTTTTTGTTCACTCATGAAGTGATAGGAAATTATGCCAAAACTTTGGTTGACATTTATGTTTCTAGTTTTTTTTAAATAAAAACAATAAATTTTAAGCCTTAATGTTATATATTTAGTTCACTAATCTATTACAGTGTAGTTTCATAGGAAATACGCGAGTATTTTAATTGTACACTATATTAAAAATTATAAATCATATGCAAAATGCATGAAATCCTTTAAAAATCTGCCGCAAAAATCACTGTTTTTATTATTATTTCACTCTATAATGCACTGAATTGAATGACATAAATAATCTTGATAAATTGATTTATAAATATAAATTTATTTATATAATTTTACATTAATGCTATTTCTAAGTTACAGCCGTAATAGGAGTCGTGACATCTCAGCAGTCGCTTCGTAAATGATTTAATTAATTAAATAAATATTTTATTATGACATTAAACATGTTATTATACATACCACACAATATATAAGATGTTTATTGTATACACTATACTGTGTTCAAATTGATCGTGTTTATTGTTGTGTTGATAATAATGAGGTTAATAATGATGGACAAATTGGGATGACATGCGATGTGTTGTGTGTATTGTATTGTGAATATCATATGATTGAATGACAACCAGTTTTATGGACACAAATGGATCAGAAGATACCAGTGATGAGGGAAGACATGCCATGGGATGGTATTTATTGATAGATATATTTGTTATCTATATATCTATTGGAAACTATGTATGGAAAACACACGTTTGTAATGTACACAACAAACTGATGATGCTATTTAATTAAATTAATAATTGAATTCAGTTTATCGCTTATATTTTGAATGTTATATATTTTTCTGATATTTTAAGAATATTCTTGACTCTTTTCAAAAAACAAATACAAAATTTAGATTAATTTTCTCTCTCTCTCTCTCTCTCTCTCTCTCTCTCTCTCGTTCTGTCAAACAGTAATTAAGAGATAAATTATTAGAAAATATATTTGTTTTTAAAATTGGTAAAATTATTGTAAAGTAATATATATTTCTACATAAAGTAATATATAATATACAACTATACAAATAATGATTGACACAAAGCCTTGAAATACATTAGAAAAATTAATTGACAATTATTTTCGTAATAATATTGAATGAATTTTACAATTAATTATATTTTAAACAATAAAAACAAAACTAAAATAACTTTAACTGTAAAACAAATATAATTTTTAATTAAAATTAATGTGTTTTAAAGCATTGAATCTTTGGTTAATTGTGTGATTTTGACAGAAATTTTAAAATATTAAAATAATATTAAGTTATATTATATTTGTTTTTGCTATTTGTGTTTAAATACAAATATTTGTTATGTTTTTACTATTGATTTTACTATTGAATGCTAAATGTATATTAAATTCAAACAAAACAACAATGATTTTAAATTGTATAAATTATATTAACTATTTATTAAAACGATACAAATACAGCTCTTTATTAGGCTATGACTACACATTAAAATACTATACAATAATTTATAAATTTAAATATAATTCAATGCCTTATATTAAATATTTAGTAAATTATTTACAATGTATTACAAATCTGTTGCTTATTAAATGCTTATGTTAAAATTAATAAATTGCTATGTTAAATTATTTAGTTAGTTTTTTAATCGATGTATTACTTTTATATTTTATTAATTTTTAAATTACAATAAATTGTTAATTTTCAAAATACAATAAATAATTAATCTAGAAATTAATTACAAATAAGTATTTAAACTAGATGTTTGTTTTCTTACTTTTAACACAAAATTAATAAATATTTAATTATTGTAATGTATCAATAGTTTATTTTAATGATATTAATTGTTTTCAAAAAAATATGAAGATACTTTGTGAAGGTTAATTGTTTAATTATTAATTAGTTTGTATTTATTCATACAGTTTTTCCATGTTCAATTAACAATTTTTACATCATATTTTTATCGACTCCACTCAACAGAGTATTTATAAAATATTTGTTGAAATAAAGTTAATATATAAAACTAATAATGAAACGCCTGAAAAATAATTTTCCGCTATAATATGTATTTGTTGCTACATTATTATAAGACATATTAATTGAAAATTATATTATGTTGTTTAATATGAATAAAAATTAAAAAGGCTACTATCATTCTACTATAATGTTATAATATTTCTTACTTTACTATTGTTTGAATAATATAATATTTAGTAATTAAGGAATATAATTAATTAATAATTATTGGGAAGAATACATTAAATATACAAATACATTTGAATTGTCGTGTGCTAGTTTAGCTATAAATAAAATGTTTTTCAATAACACACTTAATGGATAATTATAAAGATATAATAAACATATTTGTGCTATACCATTAAAAAAAATAATTTACTGTATAATATACAGGGTATACAATCAAACAGCCAAAAAAATTACCATCAGGATTATAGTTGATAACTTATAAGTCTATTTTATTAAAGATTTACAATTATATACATAAAAATGAATAATAATAACAAATCTTATGGTAAATTTAAGTTAAATAAAACACTACCTGGTAATATGATCATTGAAGGGGCCGATAGCCATCTCTACCGAAATGGTTTATCGCCATATAATCTACGTTTAATTTATAGACACCCTTTCAGAAAACCAATACTTATATTCATTGTATCGTTAATACAATCAATTCGTTCCGTATGTATGATAACAATGAGTGAACAAAATGACCGCTTTTATGTGGTTTGGGGTGATTTCGGGCATTTAAATGGTGTCCGAATTCACACCAATTTAATTATTTCCGCGTCCGAGGCATAGGGCGCGACCGGCCAAATACGACGGCGGTTTAAACTGCCTTTAGGCATCAGTCGGACCATTTTCTTCTTGGGAACTGGGGGCTACGGGGGGACTTTATCCCACTTCTGATGAAACTAGCCAAAGTGGCCTAACCTTGGTTAGTTGACCTACGGAGAGCACTGCACACATACTCACTCACACTCACTCCAATGCTGCTGTTCATACATACTCATTCAGTATTAATAACACAAGTATTAATATAAAAACTATTTATTCAGGATTATAGCCAAAAACAGTATTAAAAGTAAATTATATTTAGTATTATTATTAACAGTATTATAGACTAAAAGTATTCAGTATTCAAACAGTATTACCACAACAGCATTCATTCAGGGCCACCAGTGCTCTGAAGGCAAGGATTGAGAGAGAGAAAACGAGTTGCGGTGCTCGCCGCTTATCTGGATGCGTGTGGTATTGGGCGGCGTTAACATTAGCCTATCGGTATTATGCAAATTATCAGTGTTTTGGCCCAATACCACTTACAATATTATTACAAAGTATGGGATCACAATTGATACAGTTTTATAACTACATGTCGAGTATAAATCCCAATGATTTGCGTGTATTTCAAGTGATGTCGGGTTTGATTGCACCCAAAAGTATTGGTCTCAACGATAGGGATGTGGTGTTGAAGTTATGGGAAACTTTCCGTAAAACATTGTCATACGCTGATTATTACACCAAATGTTTTAATATACAAAGTTTTTTGGTAGTGTTCTGGACATTATTTATCAATTATTCAACCATGGATCTAATTGTATACGGAATACCACATGTAATAATCTGGATGATTATTGCTAACTATGTCTGCTTGATTATGATCTGGCAATCTGTTTATTTTTATTTAATCACATATTATTTGGAAATTAAATTAAAAGCAATTAATGCTAAATTAAAAACACTGTGCGTTAAAAATATTAAAAGTTTCAATTTTCAAATAATGCGTGAATTAAATAATATATACGTCGAGATTAATGAATACAATGATATTTATTGGTCTAAATACCTGTCTATAATATGGTTTACATTGAGTTGTATTATATCGACGACAACTTATGTATTGTTTTTAAGTGATAGCAATATATTGAGTAAAATTGGTTTTGCAATGTTTTTCTTGTGTTTTTCATTAATCTTAATGTTTATAATCCGTATTTCTTCACTCATTTATATCGAAGCGAATAATTCATACAATTTATTGAATTCAATATTTTGTGACAAAAATGATAAAATTATGTTGTCTATTAAATTTAAGGTAAGATTTTGGCTTATTAATTAAAATTATTATTAGATGTATAATTAATTATATTTATAGTTATTAACATTGATTGAAAGAATTGGTACAAAAAGAGTGGGTTTTTATTGTTGGAAATTATTTATTATAAACACTTTCAGGGGATATGAGGTCTGAGAAATTAATTTGACTTATTTTTATATTATATTGATTTATAAAATTGTTTAAAATATTTTATCTCTTCAGATCATATCGATGATTGTAATGATGTATTTGAAACTATTAGATATTTAATAAATAGCTGGAGAGAGAGAGAGAGAGAGAGAGAGAGAGAGATTATATACTTAACTGGAATTAACTATACATGCACAGTATTATTAAGCCTACAAGTTGTAGTTAGCCTACAACCAATACTGCCCACTATGTTATCTATCTCTAGATATCTTGACCAGAATTTATATGGAAAAGGCCCAAGATCACTTATTCAAGGACTGGTGGTGCCGCGGGTTTCACGAGATGCTGTACACTTGCCGGAGGTATTGCTGGTATGTATACAATTAAAATGTCCGTGTCTAAAATAATTTAATAAGGTTTTACTGTAATATTTTCAACAACCCAGGCACATTTACAATAATAGCAGGAGGAGCAACCTTGGCTGCGTGTTGTGTGGTTCAGGGCACGTGTATGGCCGCGTGTACACCCTTTTTATTAGCGCCATAATGTCTGTCATAACTCACTTTTAAAATACTAAAATTATTGTATTTTTGATGATATTTTTAATTGTATTGTACCAGGAATAACTACAAATAAATTTTCGAGATAACATTTTACTTGTCCTGTTTTATTGCTAACTATTGTTAACGTAATTATAATAGATTCACCTGATATAAAGTCTGAGGTATACGTGTAATCAGTATTTTTGATAATTTATAATGGTTGCTTAAGTGTAAATTAAATCAATGTATTTGCTTTGGATATTCAATTTATAGTAATAAATTTTATAATTACGCTTAATTAATTAGACACAAAATAATCATTTCTTACAAGCAAACAGTAAAATATACATTAATTTTTTATTATCAACTTAAAAAATTTTGTGTAGAAATTAAATAATTATTTACACATTTTATGTGCAGAAAATCAGTAAAACATTTTACAAGTGTTGTCCTATTGTAGGGGTATTTCCTTTAAAGTACATGTATTATAACATTTTTGTGTTATTTTATTACATTTCATAACAAAAATACTTTAAATATAATTTTTATTAATTAAGTATTTATAAAAATATTTACATTAAATAATAAAATAATTGGATAATTGTTGGCTCGTATGAAGAGATCCAAAAGTGATGAAAACAATAAAATAATCTTTTATTACATTTAGAGGAGAGAGAGAGAGAGAGAGAGATTACCCTTAAATTGGGATTAGCATATTATTAAGCCTACAAGTTATAGATTAGANGAGAGAGAGAGAGAGAGAGAGAGAGAGAGAGAGATTACCCTTAAATTGGGATTAGCATATTATTAAGCCTACAAGTTATAGATTAGAATCATAACTTCCTACTACAGTATTGGTCATGTATGTTATCTAGATCAGAATTTTGTATGTACCCAAGATTATTTGAGTACATGAAAGCACTGGTGGTGATATTGAGTCCACACGTGATCAATATAACATTGTTTTATTTAAAGTTCAGCACATTTTTGCATTAATACAATATAAATTGTTTTACACAATTAAAGGCTTGTGGTGTATTTGGTATATATCAAAGGTAAATAATTTATGAAAATGTGTATTGTTTAGCCATATCACAATAGCAACATGCTTTAACTAATTATATCAAATATAATTGTGCCAGGGTGTTTTTAACCATGTGCTCAAAATTATTGGTACTATTTGTGATGGTATTATTGGTGCGCGAATCGAGTGCCGAATTGCCGATCGACTCGCCCTGTCTATCGGCTTGTATCGCGATTTTCACGAAGTGCTTATCATATGCCGGCCCCGGTATGTATACAATTAACATGTACCTGTATATTTCTAAAATAATTCACTAATGTTTTAATATAATATTTTCAATTACCCAGGCATGTTTACATCGGTATGGTATATGCCAACCGTGGCTACATGTGGTACGATTCAGGGCACATGTATGGCCGCGTGTGTAGCCCTTGGATTAACGCCCACCCCATAATGTCTGCCATAACTCACTTTTGAATAATTAAATTATTGTATTTTTAATGATAATATTTTTAATTGTATTGTACCAGGAATAATTACAAATAAATTTTCAAAATAACATTTTACTTGTATTTTATCGCTAACTATTGTTAACGTAATTATAATAGATTCAGGTAAAAACATCAATTTTGAAATACACCAAGATAGTTTAATATACCTTTATTCATATCAAAATACAATTATTTGATCATTATCTGGCTTTAATAGGCTAAAGTAAGATTTAAAATATATACAACCAGTCAGGTTTAATTTTCAAAATACGAATACCAGTTTCGGTTAAATGTTGCTTTTTATTCAGACTAACATAAAAATAATTATTTATACATTATAATATACATTATAACATATTATGTGGAGGAAATGAGTAAAACGTTTTACAAGTGTTTCCTATTGTGGGTGTATGTCATGTAACATATTATAAGCCATAAATTTACATGTATTTTGGCTGTCATTGTGTTTAATGGCCAGTATTGACAGCAAACGCAATGATACGGCGTTTTCGCTCTGAGATGAGAGATGCGATGATGTGATCACATCTCTCGTCAGAGTATAAGCAAACCTGAGAGCACACACTTCTGTATGGTTTGCTTGAGTTTCTCAACAAATCAAAGTTAATCACGATTTGGCATTAAGTTTCGTTTCAATTATTTATATACAAATTGGTCTGATTTAGGTAAGCTTAATATTGTTTAATATTAATTTGCTAAACATTTCTGTACAGTCCTGTGTGTGTGTGAATTTAAGGGTACTTTCCAGAATGACCACCTCCGGGCGTGCATAAGCCCAGTTAGGCAGCTTGCAATATTATAACCAAGCTTGTATTTTAACTCTCGCGTTTCACTTATTTTAGGATAAGTGTTACTGATGTTACATTTATGTTACGTATCCCTTGTGTCAACATTACGTACAAAATTATAATTACTGTTTTTAAGGGTCATTTGTGTACCAACATGCATCTGGGATTTATTGTTAAAAATGAAAACAAACTGCATAACTGACCTCCGGTTTGACCGCAGTAATCACTTTTATAAGATATATATTTAAACATTTTATATATTTTATGAATGAATATATCATAATATGATGTTTCAATGAAAAGATATGTATGAGAACAATTCTAAAATAATTTCATAATTATGGTGCAATCGAAAAAGGTTATGAAAAACAAGAATGATTATAACATTTTTGTGTCATTTTATTGCATTTCATAACAAAAATACTTAAAATATAATTATCATTAATTAACTAATGATTACATAGTCTTTTTATAAGACAAAATTCATTAACAACTCATTCATGACTTATTTATCACTCACTTTCTGTATTACAATTTTGTTATAGGATTACCTCCAAGGGTTACAGGGAAACCCTTTACTGGTCAACATATTACAATCACATACAGGAAAGTTTAAAGAACATTGTAGTTTAAAAACTATTTAATTGTAATTTTAAGCAAACGTTTCGTACAATTAGTTCAGTTGATCCCAAGATATGGCGCAACAGTTGAC
This sequence comes from Medioppia subpectinata, assembly GCA_905368565.1. Lineage (NCBI taxonomy): Eukaryota > Metazoa > Arthropoda > Arachnida > Sarcoptiformes > Oppiidae > Medioppia > Medioppia subpectinata. Next base: position 18,481 of record CAJPIZ010000134.1, read on the forward strand.
ACAAATGATGGCATCACTCGAGACCACAGATGACGGCAATGAAGACAACATTCAACACGTATTTGTTAAACAATTTGTTAATCAAACTTTTTATTAAGTTTTATTTTTGTCCCACATTTTAGCCAACGATATACGCGAAGAACTCAATGGACAGATTCGGTGATGATTTGTGTGCACTTCTATTGTCTTATCTCTCACTCGAAGATCGATTTCGATTTGAATGTGTGTCCAAACAGTTCCAGAGGAGAGTCTTCGAGAGTGTTGTGGACATCAATATTGACGACAAACTCATGAGTAGAGCACAGAAGCGAACCGAGACTTTAATCTATTTGTTTACACCGATTGTCAAAAAGTGTCCAAACATTGAGACAATTGATTGCCGAGAAATAACCGCTTGTTTGGAACAGTTTCCAAGAATGTCGGACACATCTCGAGGCAACTTCAAGGCAATGGTCTTAGCATTGAATGAACGCAAATGCGAAATATTACCGCTATTTCGGGACAATTGCCGACATTTGCGGGAAATTTATTGCAATTTAATGCCGAATAACAATCACTTCTTCGATATATTCGGACCACTGATCACACGAAGCGATTTCGGAAGAAATTATTCTCGAGAGAAACAATCGCTCAGTCATTGCCACCGATTGTCTCAATTAACTGTCATCTCGTTGTCCGATGTCTTCGACAACACTTCCGGACTATTGGTCAAGAATTTGCAGACATTTTCATTTGGTTTCAATCAAATGGATTATAAGAACAACTTCTCTGCATTTGTGGCACACAATCAGTCCCTCAAACGTCTTGATGTGTATGTCATGTCATATCAAAATCAAGAGTCTATGACTGAACTGTGCGGACAATTGTCACGATTACCACAATTACGGGAATTGACACTCGATTTCCTTCACATGCAGTACCAGAACTTAATTAACTACTCTTTGCGTACAATTGGCGTGAATTGCAAACAATTGCAACGATTGACACTCCGATTGAGCGCCGTGTCTAAGGAAATCAATGACCAGAGTTTGGATTTGTTGAAAGCTTATCGCGGATTAAAACGATTGGATTTAACACTCAATGCGGTCATCGATGGCGAGTCTTTGGAACCGCTGAAACTTTGCCACCGATTAACGCATTTAACACTTAATATTAATACACGGAAAATGAGTGAACAATTGTTGGCTAATTGTGACCAATATTTGCCTCGACTTCAGTCGCTATACATTCGTGACAAATACCAACGAATCACTCGCGAGTGTTTGGATTACATCTCAAGACTACCGGCGCTTCAAATGCTTGTCATCGAGAGTCAAAACAAAGGTCTGAGTGATAATGAATTCTCGCATCTGTTGTCCAAAAGCCCTAAACTCAAGACCATTGAAATGCGTGAATACAAATTAAATGAAATCCAATTTCAAAACGATGTCCACAAATTGTGTTTCATATAAAATCCATTAAAACGTATTACAATTTATTGAATTTAAAATAATTGAATTTAAAATAAATATTACTATTATTATATAAATTGAAAGTAAATCGAGTTGAACAATGTTAATTCTATAAATGTAATGCTTTTTAAATATACTTTAAAACCGATAACATTACACAAACATTGATTATTTTCAAAAGTATTCAAACAATTAAATAATATTTTTTGACAGCAAATTACTTTGTTTTTATAAAAATACAAATTGAAACTTAATTTGGTTATTCATAAAATTAGTAATTGTTAATTAATAAATGAACAAATAATTGTAATATTCATGTATATCATACAAAATACTGGAATAATATTTAATAAAAACTTTTATTTTAATTAAAACATAATTACATGTATTAGTTATACAAATATTTTCTAAATATGAAATCAAAAAACAAATCTTAATTGTTTGACTCAATTGTAATAATTATTTTACAAATATTAACCATTGATTGCATTTTTACTTTGAATAAAACTTCTTAAAAATATACTTTTTTGGCAGTATTTAAATAATTATTTTAATTTAATTAAAAGTAAAGCATAAATAAATACAAACAATATTTAATATTTAACTTTTTATATGATATTTAATTGAAAATTAATAATTACAGAAAATATTTTTTATTGAATAAAATTTAATACAGATTTACATTAAATAATTAATTGTTTTATAAAAAACTATAATTATTTAAATTTTGGCACATTTTATGCATTGAATTATAATTTGTTAAAACATTTAATCAATATTTTATTCATAAGTTTTGGTCCTTTTCATAGTATATTAACAATAAGTATAACAATAATCAGTCAATCATTCAAATAGTGTTAAATATAAAAGTTTTAAACACTTTAACTGTACTTATAATCTGTGTTTTACACAACATTTGTTTGCATTTTATAAGACAAACACTTAATTCATTTATTGATTACAATCTCTTCATTTGATCCCAAGATATGGCGCATGAGTTGACACAAATGATGACATCACTCGAGACCACAGATGACGGCGAAGACAACATTCAACAGGTATTTGACAAACAATTGATTGTTTATTGAGTTTTTATTGTTTTTGTCTCACATTTTAGACGCAAATCTACGCCAAAGACTCTTTAGATCGATTCGGTGATGACTTGTTTCAAGTTTTGTTGTCTTATCTCTCACTCGAAGACCGATTCCGTTACGAATGTGTGTCCAAACAGATCCAGAGGACAGTCTTCGCGAGTGTTGTGGACATCAATATAGACGACAAACTCATGAGTAGAGCACAGAAGCGAACCGAGACTTTAAGCTATTTGTTTGAATCGATTGTCAGAAAGTGTGCAAACATTGAGACTATTGACTGTCGAGGAATGAACTCTAAATACTATCAAATCATTGCCGATATATTTAAGACATTTCGTGACAATTGCCGGCATTTGCGGCAAATTTACTGCTCTTTGTGGCCAAACAGCGATCATTTGTACCGTACGTTCGGTCCACTCATCAAAGAGTTGACTTCATTTACCCAAATGAAAGACAACTCATTCATTGCCACCGATTATCTCATTTATGTGTCGATTCGTTGTCCGACGTCTTCGACACCACTTCCGGACAATTATTAGTGAAGAATTTGCAAGAATTTGACTTTTCGTTCATTTCAAGTGATAATAAGGAACTGTTGCCCACATTTGTGGCACACAATCAGTCACTCAAAAGTCTTGTCGTTTACGAGAATAGATATGACACTCAAGAGATTCTTCCGGAACTGTCGACACAATTGTCACGATTAACACAATTACGGGAATTGAGACTTAATTTAAAGCTAACCGATGGCCAGAACTCATTATCTGAGTCTTTGCTTACAATTGCCTTAAACTGTAAACAAATAAAACGATTGTCACTTACATTGCGTTCAACTGATTCCCGACTCAATGGCCATACAATGGATTCGTTGAGATATTATCACGAATTAAAACGTTTGGATTTAAGACTCTATTTTTCTGTCGACGAGGAACTGTTGGAACCGTTGAAACTCTGCCACCGATTAACACATTTAACACTTCATTTAAATCAAATGAGTGACAATTTTATGGATAATTGTTGCAAACATTGGCCGCGACTTCAATACCTATTTTTGGGAGACAATTACACGTTAAGCGTCAAGTGTTTGGCTCACGTCTCAAGACTACCGGCGCTGCAAATGCTTGTAGTCTACGCTTCGGAAGAATATAATGGTCTTCGAGACAAGTATTACGAGAATCTTTTGGCCAGAAGTTTGAAACTAAAAACTATTGAAATCAATAGAAATAATGTTTCGAAATATTATTGCCGTCAAAATGCTTAAAATGTTGTATTTACTAAATATTTATATTTTTATTTAATTGTATACTTTTTTGGCAGTATTTTAATAATTATTTTAACTAAATTAAAAGTAAAGCATAAATAAATACAAACAATATTTAATATTATGCTAATTATATGGCATTTAAGTGAAAATTAATAATTACAGAAAATATTTTCTATTTCCTTTAGTTTTCACTTAAAATGTATTAAAATGTATAGAAATTATTATTATATAAATTGAAAGTCAATTTTGAGTTGAAAAATGCTAACCCTATAGCAATGCTAATTCTATGGATGTAATGCTTTTAAAATATTCTTTAAACCCGATAACATTACACAAACATTGATTATTTTCAAAAGTATGAAAACAATAAAATAATGTTTTTTCACAATAAATTATTGTTTTTTTGTAAAGATAAAAATTGAAAGTTTATTTTGAAAATTCATCAAACTTAATTAGTAATTATATTAATTAATAAAAACTCAAATATTTATCATTTTTGTGTATGAAATGAATAAAAATACTGTAATAATTATTATAAATAACTTATATTTTAATTTTAAAAATCATGTATTAGTTACACAAATATTTTCCAAATATATCAAAAACAACTCATAATTGTATGACTCGATTGTAATAATTATTATACAAATATTAACCATTGATTGCATTTTTGCTTTGAATAAAACTTCTTATAATAATTATTATAACAATTATTGTTAAAACAGATTTCGATTGTCTTTAGTTTTGGGCTTTTGAACAACACGTCTGAGAAATCACTGTCCGAGAGATCAATGGTTACAAAGCATTGAATGATAAGTGTTTGCAGAGCCGGTAGTGTCGAGATCTGATCCAAACAATGGCGGCTAAAATTGTAACATTCAATGGATAGGCATTGAAGTCGAGGCCAAAGTTCGTGACAATTGACAAATAAATTGCTGTTTAATTGCAAGCATTTGAGCGATAAATACGTCAATCTTTGGCCCGAAATCCTTTGACTAAACCATTGAGAATCGATCGTTAAATCAAAGCGTTTCAATTGTCGAAACACTTCCAGTGAATCCAATGTCGAGACTTTGATTTGAGTGGTTTGAGAGTTCAATACGAGTGACAATCGTTTCAATTGTTTACAATTCACGCCAATTGTACGCAAAGAGTCGGCCAAAGGGTAGTGTTTGGGAAACGCCTGGAATTCAAGTCTCAATCGCCGTAATTGTGGTAATCGTGACAATTGTTCGGTCAGTTCGTTGAGTGTCTCCCGAGTATTGAATTTGATCTCTTTTATGACAAGATATCTGAGGGACTGATTCTCGGCCACGAATCGGGATAACAATTGATTGTTAAAGTTTTTCAGTTTAAATGTGAACTCAAAACCCAACAAATTCTTCGCCATTAGTCCGAAATTCTGGTCAAATACGTTGTCTATAAAAGTGACCGACAAATGAGACAATCGGTGGTAATTCGTGAGCGATTGTTTAGTCGAAACTCCATTAATTCTGGTGACCAGAGGTCTTAACTTTGGGATCAGTTGATAACGATTTGAACGCATATTGCAGTAAATGTGCCGCAAATACCGGCAATTGTCGTGAAATATCTGCAAACCATTGTTATTACATATCATTCCTCGACAGTCAATGGTCTGAATGTTTGGAAACTTTTTGGCAATTGTTTCCATCGTTTGAGTGAATGTTGTCTTTGTTTTAAGGATTTTTCTAATGAGTTGATCATTGAGTTCGATGTCCACAACACTCGCGAAGACTGTCCTCTGGAACTGTTTCGACATACATTCCAATCGAAACCGATCTTCGAGTGAGAGATACGATAATATGAGTCCATACATGTCATCACCGAATCTGTCCATTGAGTCCTTCGCGTAAATCTTCGGCTAAAATGTGAGACAAAAATAAAACTCAACAAACAGTCAATTGTTTGACAAATACCTGTTGAATGTCTTTGTCTTCATTGCCGTCATCTGTGGTGACGAGTGATGCCATCAAATGTGTCAACTGTTGCGCCATATCTTGGGATCAACTGAACTGATTGTACGAAAGGTTTGCTTAAAATTACAATTAAATAGTTTTCAAATCAAAATTAATGCCAAAAACAATGCTTTTAAAGAAATGCAAACAAAATAATCATTTAATGCTTTAATTGAAACAATAGTGCACTGCATATGAGAAGAGGTGTTATTTAAACCGAGTGTTAATTGTGTTTGAGTATAGTTTTCATAAGGTTTAAAGGAAAATACAATCAATTCTCGCTTTAAATGTCATTCTAATGGAAATAATGTGAATAAATACATAGATTACAACTTAATTATTGTGCTTTAATATTAATTATAACATTGTGTTCATGAATTTGTATTGCATTTGAGAAAGTATAAGATAACAATAAAAACTAATGTTCTTATGATTAATAAAACTAAAAGAGTATATGAGGTCTGAGAAATTAATTCGACTTAATTTTATATTGAATTAAATAATTGTTTAAAATATTTCATCTGTTCTAGATCATATCGATGATTGTAATGATGTATTTGAAACTATTGGATATTTAATAAATACTTGGGCAAATGAAACGATTGAATTATCAATAATAATTTTAATTACTTTCCATTTAGTTTACAAAATTAAATTAATTATTTCACTAATACTGTATAAGAATAAAATCATTTAATGTTTAAAATGATCATCAGATGCAGCGATAATCGGCACAATTTACGGCAATTAACACCGATTTGTTTCATACCATTCACTATAATAGTGTTGAAAGTGTCTGAATAACAGACAAACTTCAAATCAATTAATGCCACCATTTGTGACAAACCATTCATTAGTATCTCAATTGAATTGACTTAAAATTAATAAATGTTTAATAAAAAATACTTTTAATACAATTATAGTTTAATATTAAATTCATTGAAAATTGAATATTGAATACAAACATAAAAATCTTTTTTATATAATATCTTAAGTATAATTTATAATCAATTTTAAAAATTTATTTGTTCTTTAAATGAACTTCTCTTTTGTGTCGATTTAAATGTCCGTTTGATTTAAAACTTTTGTTACAATCATTGAAATCACATTTAAATGGTCTTTCGTCCGAATGATAGCGTTTGTGTTGATTTAGTTTTTCCTTATCTGAAAATGTTTTGTCACAATTTACTTCATCACATTTAAATAGCTTTTTATTTAAATGAACACAATTGTTGTGTCGAATTAAATGTGATTGTTGTTTATAACTTTTATTACAATTATTGACATCACATTTAAACAATTTTTCTTCCCTATGAATGCGTTTGTGTGTAATTAGATTTGATTTCTGACCAAAACTTTTGCCACAATTATCTTCATTACATTTGAATGGCTTTTCATTAAAATGAACACAACTTTTATGTTTTTTTAATATCGATTTTTTTGCAAAACTTTTATTGCAATCATTGAAATCACAAACAAATTTTAGATTTAAATGAACACATTTTTTATGTAAAATTAATTCTGATTTCGTTGTATAGACTTTAATACAATTATCATAATCACATTTAAATGGTTTTTCTCCCGAATGCACGCGTTTGTGTACAATAAGTCTATTTTTATCAGAAAATTTTTTGCCACAATTTTCTTCGTTACATTTAAACGGCCTTTCATTCAAATGAACACATTTTCTGTGTTTAACTAAATATGATTTATCGGTAAAATATTTGTTACAATTATTGAAATCACATTTATATCTCTTCTTTAAATGAATGCTATTTTTGTGAAGAATTAAATGTGATTTATGTTTATAAGCTTTGTTACAATCATTAACATTACATTTGAATGGCTTTTCTCCCGAATGACTCATTTTATGTACAATCAAACTGCGATTAGTTGCGAAACTTTTGCCACAATTCTCTTCATTACATTTGAATGGTTTGTATTGTTTTTTATTCAAATGAATATAACTTTTGTGTTTTAATAAATATGATTTATCGGTAAACCATTTGTTACAGTCATTGAAATCACAAACAAATCGTTTATTCAAATGAACAATATTTTTATGAAGAATTAACTGTGTTTTCCATTTATAACTTTTGTTGCAATTATTAAAATCACATTTAAATTGTCTAACATTTGAATGAATTAATTGATGTGAAGGTAAATTGTTTTTGTTTTTACTCTTATATTCACATTTAGGCCAAAAACAGTGGAAATATTTATTATTATTGTTATTATTAGATTTATTATTAGATTTATTATTAGATTTATTATTAGATTTATTGCCAATGATTTTGGTTTTATTCATTGAAAGCAATGGTTCACTAATTTTGAATGCTTTGCAAACAATTGTTTGATTGATATCTAAAATGCAATTATTTTCTGATTGAATGTTTTCACACAAAACACTATAATTTGTATTTAAAATGCTCTGAATTTTGTCTAAATTTTGACAAAAACTTTTGATTGCTTTCAACTGATTCTTCAGTTCAATGAAATGCATGTCTTTGTGAGTGATTTGATGTGTGCTTTGGCTGTCGTTGTCTTCGGTGGCCATCACTTCAACTCTAACTTCGGTTTAAATCTTATGTTTAATATAATCACAACTTTTGCCGCAATTTATTGAAAATCAATTGTTTTAATCAATTTCTTACAATATTACACAATATATGATTTCAAATCATATAAAATACTCATTAAAACATCAATTGGTTTGTGACTCAAAATTATACAATAATTTAGCGATTGATTGGTATTTGAAGTAAACGTTTGGATAAAGAAATCCCAATCAAAATGTGGACATAATTTGGGTGTAAATTGTGTTCACTTTCGGCACTCAAACCACAAATCAATTATAGATTTAATATAATAATTAAAAAACACTTAAAACTAAAGACAAAATCAAAACTTTTGTCGCAATATATAGACATAAAAATATAAAAACGTTTATTTCAAGCATTGACTCAACTCTGACTCACTTCCTCTCCACACAAACCACTCATTGATTTAATATTTTGTATTAAATTATTAGGAAATTATCAGAAAGAGAGAGAGAGAGAGAGAGATTAAGCTAAAACTGGAATTAATATGTAGTTTATTAACCCTACAACCAATACTGTCCAGTACTACCAATACAACCAACACGTTATCTACATGTAGATCAGCATTTATATGGAAAAGTAGGCCCAAGGTCAAATATTTGAGCACAGACCAGGGTTTGTGGTGTTATTGGATGCACATGTGGTCAATATCACACTGTTTGAAAGTCAGCACATTTTTACCATAATACAGTATAAATTGTTAGAAACTGTTAAACATTTGTGGTGTATTTGATAAATAATAAAGGTAAATAATTTGTGAAATTATGTATTGTTTAGCTACATAACAGTAACAACTTGCTCTTAATAATTATACCAAATATAATTGTGTCTAGGTGGTTCTCGCTATGCATTCAAAATTATTGGTACTATTAATGGTGGCATTATTGGTGAATGAGTCGAGTGCCGGCCCCGTGGCCTACGGACTCTGTCAGACCGCTTGTAACGCGGGTTTCACGAAATGTTGTACATTTGCCGGAGGTGTTGCTGGTATGTATACAATTAAAATGTTCTTGTTTCAAATAATTCAATAAGGTTTTACTGTAATATTTTCAATTACCCAGGCACATTTACAATAATTGGAGGAGGAGCAGCCTTGGTTGCATGTTGTGTGGTTCAGGGCACGTGTATGGCCGCCTGTGTACCCCTATTAGCAGCGCCCACCCCGTAATGTCTGTCATAACTCACTTTTAAAATATTAAAATTACTGTATTTTTGATGATAATATTTTTAATTGAATTGTACCAGGAATAATTACAAATAAAATTTTAAAATAACAATGTTTTATCTCTAACTATTGTTAACGTACTTATAATACACTACATGTACTGTAGATTCAAGTGATTACATTTCATAACAAAAATACTTCAAATATAATTTACAGCAATTAAGTAATTATAAAAATATTTACATTAAATAATAAAATAATTGGACAAATGTTGGCGATTATGAAGAGATCCAAAAGTGATAAACAGGTGTTTACGAAGAATAGGGAGAACTTTTTATTTAAATTTTGGCACATTTATTAAAAAATTGTATTTATTAAATATTTTTATTTTTATTTAATTGTATACTTTTTTGGCACTATTTTAATAATTATTGTAATTTAATTAAAAGTATAGCATTATTTTATTAAACAATATTTAATATTTTGCTAATTATATGACATTTAAGTGAAAATTAATAATTACAGAAAATATTTTCTATTGAATAAAATTTAATACAGATTTACATTAAATAATTAATTATTGTTTTATAAAAACTATAAGTTATAGTCTGTGTTTTACACGACATGTGTTTGCATTTTATAAGACAAACATTTAATTCATTTATTGATTACAATTCATTACAATCTCTTCATTTGATCCCAAGATATGGCGCATGAGTTGACACAAAGGATGGCATCTCTCGAGACCACAGATGACGGCGAAGACAACATTCAACAGGTATTTGACAAATAATTGACTATTTATTGAGTTTTCATTGTTTTTATCTCACATTTTAGCCACAAATCTATGCGAAAGACTCTTTGGATCGTTTTGGTGATGACATGTTTCAAGTTTTGTTGTCTTATCTCTCACTCGAAGACCGATTTCGTTACGAATGTGTGTCCAAACAGATCCAGAGGACTGTCTTTGAGAGTGTTGTGGACATCAATATTGACGACAAACTCATGAGTAGAGCACAGAAGAGAACCGAGACTTTAAACTATTTGTTTGAATCGATTGCCAGAAAGTGTACAAACATTGAGACCATTGACTGCAGAGGAATAACCACTTGTTTGGAACGCTTCCCAATAATTTCGGACACATCTCGAGACAATTTCAAGGCAATGGTCTTAGCATTGAATGAACGCAAATACGAAATATTAACCATATTTCGAGACAATTGCCGACATTTGCGACAAATTTATTGCAATTTAATGCCGAATAACAATCACTTCTTTGATATATTCGGACCTCTAATCACACGAATCGATTCCGGAAGAAATTATTCGGAGAAACGATCACTTATTCATTGCCATCGATTGTCTCATTTAACTGTTGTCTCGTTGTCTCATGTCTTCGACTATAAATCCGGAGAACTTTTGGCGAAGAATTTGAAGTCATTTGCATTTGCTTTCAATTCAAACGATAATAAGGAATATTTGTCTGCATTTGTGGCAAAGAATCAGTGCCTCAAACGGGTTGAGGTGTATGTCATGGATCTATACCACGAGTCGGTGACCCAATTATGCGGACAATTGTCACGATTAACACAATTAGTTGATTTGGAACTCGATTTCGTGCACTTAACCAAACGGGAAGAGAACTTAATTAATGACACTTTGCGTACAATTGGTGTGAATTGCAAACAATTGCAACGATTGTCACTCCGATTGGGCTCCGAGTCTAAGGAAATCATTGACCAGAGTTTGGATTTATTGAAATCTTATCGCGGATTAAAACGATTGAATTTAACACTGAATGCGGCCATCGATGGCGTGTCTTTGGAACCGTTGAAACTCTGCCACCGATTGACACATTTGACGCTTGATATGAATACACAGCAAATGAGTGAACAATTTTTGCATAATTGTGACCAATATTTGCCTCGACTTCAGTTTCTACACATTTGTCACAATTATAAGCGAATAGACAGCGAGTGTTTGTCAAACATCTCAAGACTACCGGCGCTGCAAACACTTGTCATCGAGAGTTGGAGTCATAACAAACTGAGTGATAATGATGTCAATGATCTGTTGTCCAGAAGTTTTAAACTAAAGAACATTGAATTCCGTGAAAACAAATCAAATCAAATTAAATTTTATAACGATTTATGGCAACAAAAGTTGGTTTTCATATAAAATCCATTAAAAAGTATTAAAATGTATAGAAATGAAAATTATTATATAAGTTGAAAGTAAATTGAGTTGAAAAATGCTAATCCTATGACAATGTTAATTCTATGGATGTAATGCTTTTAAATATAATAATTAAAATAATATTTTTTACAATAAATTACTTTGTTTTTTATTAAAATACAAATTAAAAATTAATTTTTTATTCATCTAAAAATTCAAATGTTTCGAAGTCTTATTGCTGTTAAAAATGCTTAAAATGATAATTCATTTCATGTAAATATTTGTTTAATTGTATACTTTTTGGCAGTATTTTTATGTCTATTTTATTTTAATTAAAAGTAAAGTATAAATAATTACAAACAATATTTAACATTTTACTTATAATGGCTTTTAAGTGGAAATTAATAATTACAGTAACAAAATATTTTCTAGTGAATAAAATTTAATACAGAATTAAATAAAATTATTATTTATTATTTAGTTATAAAAATAATAATTATTCAAATTTTGGCACATTTTATACATTCAATTATAATTTGTTGAAATATTTAATAAATATTTTATTCACAAGTTTTGGTCCTTTTTATAGTAAAATAACAATAAGTATAACAATAATCACTCATTCATTCAAATAGTATTAAATATAAAAGTTTTAAACACTTTAACTGTACTCATAGTCCGTGTTTTACATGACATGTGTTTGCATTTTATAAGACAAACATTTAATTCATTTATTGATTACAATTCATTACAATCTCTTCATTTGATCCCAAGATATGGCGCATGAGTTGACACAAATGAAGACATCACTCGAGACCACAGATGACGGCAATGAAGACAACATTCAACAGGTATTTGACAAACAATTGACTGTTTATTTAGTTTTCATTGTTTTTGTCCCACATTTTAGCCCCAAATCTACGCCAAAGACTCTTTGGATCGATTCGGTGATGATTTGTTTGAAGTTTTGTTGTATTATCTCTCACTCGAAGACCGATTCCGTTACGAATGTGTGTCCAAACAGATCCAGAGGACTGTCTTCGAGAGTGTTGTGGACATCAATATTGACGACAAACTCATGAGTAGAGCACAGAATCGATCCGAGACTTTAAACTATTTGTTTGGATTGATTGCCAGAAAGTGTCCAAACATTGAGACCATTGACTGTCGAGGAATAACCACTTGTTTGGAGCACTTTCCACACATGTCTGCCATATCTCGAGACAATTTCCGGTTAAATATCTTAGCATTGAATGAACGCAAATACGAAATATTAACCATATTTCGGAACAATTGCCGACATTTGCCGGAAATTTATTGCAATTTAATGCCGAATAACAATCACTTCTTCGATATATTCGGACCTCTGATCACACGAATCGATTCCGGAAGAAATTATTCAGAGAAAAAATCGCTCATTCATTGCCACCGATTGTCTCAATTAACTGTCGTCTCGTTGTCTGATGTCTTTGACTACACTTCCAGACTATTGGCGAAGAATTTGCAGACATTTTCATTTGCTTTCAATCAAACGGATTATGAGAAAGACTTGTCTGCATTTGTGGCACAGAATCAGTCACTCAAACGTCTTGATGTGTATGTCATGGGATCTCAAACTCACGAGTCTATTACCGAAATGTGCGGACAATTGTCACAATTACCACAATTACGGGAATTGAGACTCGATTTCGTTCACATGTATTACCAGAACTTAATTAACGACTCTTTGCGTACAATTGGCGTGAATTGCAAACAATTGCAACGATTGTCACTCCGATTGAGCGCCGAGTCTAAGGAAATCATTGACCAGAGTTTGGATTTATTGCGATTTTACTCCCAATTAAAACGTTTGGATTTAACACTCAATGCGGCCATTGATGGCGAGTCTTTAGAACCGTTGAAACTCTGCCACCGATTAACACATTTAACACTTGATATGAATACACGGAAAATGAGTGAAAGATTTTTGCATAATTGTGACCAATATTTGCCTCGACTTCAGTTTCTACACATTTGTCACAACTATAATAAAGTAAAAGCCGAGTGTTTGTCACACATCTCAAGACTACCGGCGCTGCAAACGCTGGTCATTGAAAGTTGGAAACGTAACAAATTGAGTGATAATGATTTGTGTCATCTGTTGTCCACAAGTCCTAAACTCAAGAACATTGAAGTGATTGAAAACAAATTAAATGCAATCAAATTTCATAACGATCTACACGTGAATAAATTGGTTTTCACATAAAATCCATTTAAAAGCATCAAAATTTATTGAATTGAAAACAACTGTTAAAATTATTTTATAAATTGAAAGTAAATTGAGTTGAAAAATGCCAATCCTATGGCAATGTTAATTCTATGGATGTAACGCTTTGTAAATATTTTTTAAACCCGATAACATTACACAAATATTGATTATTTTCAAAAGTACTAAAACAACAATAAAATAATCTTTAAAATAATATTTGTTACAAGAAATTACTGTTTTTTATTAAAATACAAATTGAAAGTTAATTTATTATTCATCTAAAAATTCAAATGTTTATCATTTCTGTGTATAAAATGAATTAAATACTGTAATAATTATTATAAATAATTTATATTTTTATTTTAAAATGATTACAAGTTATGTATTAGTTATACAAATATTTCACAAAATTAAAATCAAAAACAAATCATAATTGTTTGACTCAATTGTAATAATAATTCTACAAATATTAAGCATTGATTGCATTTTTACTTTGAATAAAACTTCTTATAATTGTTTAAACAGATTTCAATTGTCTTTAGTTTTGGACTTTTGAACAACACA
>CAJPIZ010000135.1:0-32964 GCA_905368565.1 Medioppia subpectinata
ATAGTTTTATATAAAGTATATTATACAATATAATAAGAAATGGATTGTTACACAAAATGTAAAAATAATAAGACTTTTATTGGAAATAAATTCAATAAAATGAAATGATTAGTCAATATATTTGGTTTACTCGTCTTTTTTATTATTAAAAATATCTCATTTTGTTTGCAATAAGTTTGTCGTTAACTTTAATTGCTATTACGGAACCTAATCATCAAATCAATACCAAAGCTACTGTTTAAACGTTATTCAAAATGCATTAATAATTAGATTTTATGCATATCCAGTAATTTAATAAAATGTTTCATAATACAAATTCCTTATAAAATTAATTAAATAACTTATATATACACTATCTTTTGTTAGGGTCTTGATATGTGTGTGAGTTTATACGGAATATTCTGCGTCTATAATATGCATGTCTTATATGTAATAATAAGTAGAGAGCGAACGGGTATATCATTTTCAATTAAATAGCGTTCAAATAGAGTACATCGCTGTCCGCCCCCACACTCTTCATGTCCAGCAATACTGTATTCCTAATCATATTTCTCTCATTGAATGATAAAATTGTAAATCTTTTGACAGAAATGGTTTCAAATGATAAGTCGGACATTATTTCTACGAAAATTAGATTATAAATTATAAGCAAAATCCTAATAATATACTAATCATTGGAAGTAATGTTATTTTTGGAAATATTAATGCAATTATTGGTCAAAACTATTTTTCCAGATTATATGTAATTTCTACGAAAATTAGATTATAAATTATAAGCAAAATCCTAATAATATACTAATCATTGGAAGTAATGTTATTTTTGGAAATATTAATGCAATTATTGGTCAAAACTATTTTTCCAGATTATATGTTAGAAACAGAACTAAATGTCATGAAAAAAATTAGATATCGATCCAAATTTTGAATTAATTCTGATTCAATAATCAGTAGTTATGCTCAAAAATTATTAATTTTAGTGCTTTCAGCTATATTTAAGTGAATTGCATAGAAAATCAAATTATGGAAATGTATTATTATTTGTGCAAATGTCTTAAATGTTAATTTGAATTATTTAATACATTCATTAAGTCTAAACTTTTATAATAATTTTGTTATTTTATATTAAAGACTGGATTCTAATTATAACTTAAAAGGGAATATTCTATAGCAAAGGTGGAGTAACATAACTTTTTTGTTTTAGTCGTGTTCATTATTTTTGTAATACATGTAATAATTAATGTGTTTTTCAAATACTCTGCGATAAGGAGTAAAAGTGTGATTAGAATCTTACTAAAAGTTGGGCCAACTATTTAAAATCATTTATTTGAAAAATATTATTAATTTTATATAATTATTTAGTTAATAATATTATTTGTAAATATTTACTTAACTCACTAAATCATTTACAACATTATTTAAATGAACAATCTACAGTAATTTTAACAACAATTCGGAATTATAAATAATGTGGTTTATAGAATTGTTCCTGCAATGGTAATACTATAAGATTCAAATAAAATCTATAAATAGCGGTGCCAGATATACAGGAATGATCTGAATTATACAGGAATTAGGAATATTGCAGAGTACAAGAAGTGTCATTCCTGTACATTGAAAAATACAGGAATAAATATTTTAACAACAAGCAATAAAATATCAAATATTCAGATTTGTTAATAATATTAGTTCTGTACACAATCTGAACTAATGCTAGAAATAAAATGAATTTATACTTAATTAATTCAATTATAAAGACAAGTATAAGCAATCAAAATTTTGCAAAAGTATAATTTTTTGGAAATTGTATGATTTCAAAGTTTTGATTGAGAAACAATTAAATACAGGAAAATACAGGCATTTTTGGTAAAAATTTAATAATAATTGTTATACAGTATATCTAAAATATTTTCTGGCAACGCTATCTATGGATAATGCTAATCTATTCTTTGAGCATCGCCCAAATTGTGGTTAACGTATTGCATTGCTTTGTGAGTTGTTTAAAACTATTCTACTATTATTGAAAGTAATAGAAATAAAATAATTTTTTATTAACATTCATGAATATTTTATATTATGTTTTATAACTTTAATGACTGATTTTCATTTCAACGGTAATTAAATTTATTTTTCGTTAAATATTTATTCATTTGCCCTAAAATTTTTAAATTAAAATATATTCCTAAAAAAATTTCATTAAAAATCTAATTTAAAAAAACGTTACTTTGATTTTGCTTTATATAAAATGTTAATTAAATATTTTAATCATTAAAATTTAGAAAAATAATTTTAGTTTCAAAAACAATTAGAAAATTTTAATTATTTTTATAAAACCACATAAAACAAAGAATATCATTACAACATAAACTTTATAAATTTTAAACTATTGTATCATTATTTAAAACAATATCTGATTTTATTGAAATTTTATAGCATTTGCTTCAAAAAAAGTTTAATATAATATCATTTAACCTTAAATAATACTCTTTAAAACGTTATATAATCTAAATATATGTTTAGATAATTTAATTAAGAATCTTTAATGCCTACAGAGTATAAAATAATTAAATAAAAATATTGAATAACTTATGTTTTGTTTTCTTGAAATGAATGAATTATTACAACTGTTTCGGACATAAATGCCATAATTATACTAATAGTAGGAAAAGGAAAAGTCGATAAAAAACAACAAAATACTCATTAGAGAGACAACGATAGAAAAGGTATGAATTTAATTCTCGACTCAAATGATTAGTTGAAGTTTTCACAGTTTTATTGTGTCATTAACTTAATAACAAAACAACAATATTGAGCCAATTCTCTAACAATTACAACAAAAACTTTTAACTGAATGTTGAGAAAAAGGATTTCGGTTTATTTCACTCACTTTACTATTATTTCCACTTATGATAGAATTTTATATACTTTTCTTAACTTTATGTCTATTGAAAATCAATATAACAAACACTTTGTTTTAATGATTGTTTGTAATACTCTAACAATTATTGTTATTAATAATAACTTATTATTAATATTATTATACAATTAAGTGATTAAATTATTTAGTTTAAAAATTATTATTAACTTAATGTGCATTAAATGTAAAAAGGATTAATAAAACATGAGATTTTATAAAATAAAGCAAACATAGTATTAGATACTCTACTCTACTGTATAAATAGTAAATGATTTTATTTCTAGAATTGATTTAAACAACTGACGACTTTTACGGTCCGACTTTGCGATTGCTTTACAACTTAATCATTAATTCTGTTGTTAAGAATGAGTTTAGAGTTAGAACAATTCAATATTGAGTTCACGGCATTAATGTCTAAATTAATAATTTTTTAGTTGTGATAAAAATGATGAATGTATTTATGTGTATATCTTTATTCAATTCCTGGACCTAATTCTAGCGATAGAAACAAATAAATAGCTACAAACTCTTTAGACAAACTGCACAAATGTAATGACTATTTAATGAGATAATGAATTTTTTGCGGCCATAATGTAATCACATTATATCCGTTTTATAGCACTGATACAACATTAAAATGATTATGACATACCATTAGAGTCATTAAATTATACTAGTATTTTAAAAACTTAAATATTTATATTTTCAAAAATTATTATTTTGTTTAAAGATAACTGAATATATTTTCAATGAGATGTATAGATAAAGAATTAATTATTGTTTATATAACTTATATATAACTTAATATTTTACTTATTACCAAAGAAAGTGTTTGATTGTATTATATTTTTGATTAATTCAAGTGAACACATGGTGTAATAACAGGTGCGCTAATGAATCGCTTTTATATGCATTCAGAATATCTATTCAATCATTTTAATAGAAATGCTTTTTTTGCGTTCAAACTCTTTTGAGAATCAAATCTAATTTCCAATTCTTTGAAAAGTAGTTTTATATTTATGCCTTATTTTTATCATTTCCTAACAGAATATTTTATTTTTTGAACTCAAATTCTTATCCATTATTTATATGAAAAGATTGAAATTAATTATAAAACAGTTTTTGGTTTTTTCACATTTCACTTATTCTCATATTTATTATACTTTTTCGTATGTATTCATTGCCGACAGAAATGTCAGAATTATATGCTCTTCCTGTGGAACAATGCATTTGTAATACAAGTTTTATTATAATAATACACATTAGAAATAATGTTTGCAAACAGTTTTTGTGTTGCTTCTACTCAATAGGAATTCGTGTTCATCGAGTCATTTAATATTCATTTTATTCTCATATATAAGTATACAATAATATATACATATGTATGGGAAACTTATTGCTCTGTTAGGTATTGATATGAATTCAAATATATTACCATTTCTTTAAACATTTCTTTTAAGATCCAAATATAGCAGTAATTGATTCTATGATTGCAGTAATTGCACTCAATGTATAAGTTACCGTAATGTTCTGCATATTACCCACACCAACCGGAATAATCGGGTAGTAATCGTGCTTATTTTGTTACATCACATAACCCATACTTAATAATTACCATTTGACATTTATATTAGATAACCCACTGGTAATCGGTGGAACTTATTTGTATAGCAATTTTTAATTAATTTAGAGTAATATACAGTATTTTAAAATAGATGTTTTAATTGATTGCATAATTGAATTTTTAGTAAGAAAATTATTAATTATTTATATAAAAGCAATTAATTCATTTGTAAATTCTCATTTACAACACACCCATGGTTTGGCCATGGTCAATTAACTTTTTTATTATCCAAAAATAGATCATTTCATAAATCAATTCTTCTTTAAGAATAATGAGAAAATTGTTAAACAAAGTCTAATATTACCAAAAGTTTTTGAATGACTTTAAGAAATAACAGATCATTCACTTAAGACAAACCATTGTTTAAATTGTTTTCTTATGTTTATAAAGTTTTCATAAACATAAAAGTAGTTTTGGGAACTAATGTCGAACTACTTTATCGTTCATTTCATAGACTGTGAAGTATACTGTATATCATTTAATATTTATCGCCGATTCTGTGTTTTAACATTAAATAAATGAATACCATTTTTGAACATTTTATTAAGAGCTAAATAATTGTCAGTAAACTCTCGGATAAAGATATGTGTTGAGACAAATTTATTAGTTTTCTAAACAATTGAAAATAAATCTTTAAATTTAAAGAATTAAAATAAATAATCAATGAATTCAATCAAATTAATATACAATTTGCTGAGCAATGAAAACAAAGCTAATATAATTAAATTGGCTGCAAATGCAAGAGTTGATCCGTCGGTTGAATGGGAACAAAGTGTTTGACGACAGAGTGGGCGACGACATGATTGCGACAAATGGACCGAAAGTTGAACGACTTGTCGCATATCTGACATACGAAGGGTCTGTCTCTTCCCAAATGGTGTTCAATGTGTCGCCGAAACTGCATCTCATCCTTCACTCCATTCATACGATCGCATAATCGGCACGAATAGAGTCTTTCAATTCGGTAACCATTGCTGCTATTCATCGGAGTCTTTGCGGAAGCGATGCCAGTATTACTGGCCCTTACTTTCCGACCGCTTTCGTCGGCATTCAATTGATTGCAATGACTAGACGTTTGAGTTAATTGACTGCCAAACGGTTTGCTCATCACTTGTGGCCAATAGTTAACGCCAACGAATCCAGAGCTCAGATATGGACACAAGTGGTTGTGCGCGAAGTGCGGACACCACCACAAGTGCGGCAAGTCTTGCATCGATTGGCAATCGACGGGCGCTTTGCTCTCTAAGAATCAAATATATAATGAAAATAACCAAAAATGAAAACCATTTTTCTAATCAACCTTCAGGTGTTTGGTTTGGCCGACAATTGGCACTCAAATAATTAGTGTCCACTAAATATGTCTCCTTATCGCTAGTCTTTTCGTCCATTTCAGTCATTTTGAAAACTTTTTTTAAAAGAAAATGAAATGATTTGTAAATTTGATGCAAAAATCTATGGAAACTAATTCTAACCGTAATATTGTTTCTCAGATACAGTTCAACAATACTTTTGTCACGAATCGCGCGAATCATTAAAATTGAACACTAAATGACAGCTTTTTATTTAGGAAACTGCTATACATTTCGCAGTTTGTGTCTCATTAACAATCAATTTGAATATTACTGTAATTTGTCTGTAAATTTAGTATATGTTTTGTATTGGTTTGGTTTTTCACATTAAATTTTAATATTTTTCATTAAATTGCATTCATTTCATACAAACTCATGTAAAAATGATTGACTCGCGTAAAAATTATTTGCTCCTAAGTTCCTAGCAATTGAATTCTAGTGTATTCATTAAAAATTATTATTACAAAAATGGCCATCATATAAGACTAATTTAATTGGATTTTAAAAAGTACCAAGCATAAATTTTCACAAATAAAAAAATCTTTTTTTACAATTCATTAAGCAATAGAAAAAATGCAAATCATTTAAACGTAATTTATGTACAATTACTAAACTAGTGTTGTCTGGACTTTACAATCAACTAATTGTACTTTAATTTAGTACTAATTTGAAAGATAATTACAAAGACTCACAAAATATATTTATTATAAAGAATGGGAAACACTTTAAATATAATTAATTATCGCATATAAAAGCCATTGAATGAAACGCTAAACTCGTTGTAAACACTACTAAAAGTTTACATAACATATCGTTATGTCATAAAAGACATGTCAGTATTGATTGAATGCAAACGTTTCACAAAATCTGAGGCAAAAGCCGTAACACTAATAATCAGCTGTTGTTTTGAGTCTTCACTTCACATTCAATCGCTGTTTTGAAAACACATTTAATGTTTGACTCAATTAAGGGACGAATGGATGGAGTGATCGGCGAATGAGTGGTCAATACATTGAATGCATTGAATCTAATGATGATTTCGTGGCTCTTATTGAACGCCAATTATCTGTGCATTAAATTCAAGACGCGATTCATTTGTGAATGAAATGCAAAACCAGTTTTAGACTCAATAATCAATTGTTTTATTATTATAAGTAATTTGTAATACAATTAGCGGACAAATTGGCGTATAATTGGTCTCATTTAGTGATGTCTTTAAGAGTGAAAATGTTGTCCATTTTGGATGTGGTGTTAAGAGTTCCTCCGCTCTTCATAATGGACTCAATTCTGATCCACTGTTTGTCTTCAATTCAACCCATTTTTCATAATAACAATCATAACAACAATCATATGATTACTACTATTAATACCATTAATGACAACAAATTGAATAGTAATATAATTGCCGACAATATATTGAAACTCAACAGTAATATCATGAATACAAACGCTTCCGATTGGAACCGATTGATGACTTCCATTAACGCATCCAAACTCGACGCCACCGACGATGAGGAGGACGTACTGGCCATCAGTCTTAGCACATCATCTATTGTTTGGGTCACACTATATCTTCAGGGTATGAATCCAGTGATCAATGGGTGTCGAGAATGTATATTAACTGTTAATGTCTTCGCCTGTGTTTAGCGTTTGTGATGGCGTTTTCACTCTTCCTGCTCTCGACCCGACACTTGTTGTCAATCTATGTCTGGTTGGCATCGATTGGAGTCATCCTCTGGTCCTACATCTCTAACGAAGAATATAATAAATACGTGTTTAGTATAAGACACTCAACGCTTGCCTTTGAGATCATTTCATTTAACTTCAGCGCAATCTTTAGATTTGTCGCCAATTATTTGTTTCAAGTAATCATTAATGCATTTGTCAATCAATTTATATGTATTATAAATGTATTCAATCTTTTTTATAAAAGGTTTTTCTCGCCATTTGTTTTTGTTTTGCGAGCAAAACGTCTCAGAATGTGTTGCCGAAGAGATTAGTGGGCATTACATTCATCGCTCCAAACATTATATCATTGATTCCAGCGATTCCTTCAGTTATTCTGGCCGTCGCTCCCGTTATTTCGGCCGCAATTGCTTTACTTTATATTATTTTAAATTTAGTGACAAATATTAGACAAATATTTATAACAATTTATTCGGAGATCCAATGGTCGCGAACTATAGTACGAAACTATGGTCTCTACACTTTGCTGGAGAGTCAATGGATTAGATTACATGTGCCACAGGTTTGCCTACGATTTGCGCGTAAACCACGAATTTAATGACATGTTTGAATTTGCAGGTTTTGCGAGTGTTTTGGTTGACCCGTTTGACAGAACAGGCAGTCTTCCTGATCGCCGACTCCACTCACAAGGAATACATGTCGACCGGAATAATAGGTCTCACATTCGAGAGTCGCATCTTCTGGTCAAATGTTAAGCAACTTATGGTCAGAGGCTGTGAAACAATTGTCGCCGTTCTCGGCATGACTTCCGTATTGTCTGGAGTTTCGCATCAAATCGGATGTCTTATGCAATCGTTTCTTTTGGTTGAAGACCCCGAAGACCGCTCTATTGGTACCGTTTCTGCCATTCTGTTCTTCATATTAGCCCTTCAGACAGGGCTGACGGGTTTGGAGCCCGAGAAACGCTTTTTACGTCTTTATCGCAATCTATGTCTCCTTTTCACCGCAATTCTTCATTTTATACACAATATGGTCAGCCCTTTGCTCTTCTCGTTGAGTGCGTCCAGAAATATGTCGATCAATAGACACGGGAGAGCACTCATTGTCTGCGCCTTTTTGATCGCATTTCCAATGTATTTCCTGATATATCTGTGGACACATCACGCGGTCTCCACTTGGCTTTTAGCCGTTTCGGCCTTCAGTATTGAAGTCGTTATTAAAGTGAGTACTTTTGGCAAACCATTGATTGATTTTATTGTGACAATTGTCTTATATTTCAGGTCATAATATCCCTATTAATTTACGGACTCTTTATGATCGATGCCTTCCGGACCTCAATGTGGGAACAATTAGATGATTACGTTTATTATATCCGTTCGACTGGAAACTCAATTGAGTTTATTTTTGGTATATTTCTCTTTTTCAACGGCGCGTGGATTTTGCTCTTCGAATCGGGAGGTACTATACGGGCGCTAATGATGTGTATTCACGCCTATTTCAATATATGGCTTCAGGCAAAGGCCGGTATGTGTTTCACCACTCTTTCAATACAAGCAATGAATACTGATTCATACCATTTAAACCACAGGTTGGAAGACATTCATGAAGAGACGACACGCGGTCTACAAAATCAATTCACTGCCCGAAGCATCTGAAGAGCAGTTGCGTAACTTTGACGACGTCTGTGCGATCTGTTATCAGGAGTTAACCACTGCTCGCATAACGAAATGCAATCACTATTTCCATGGCGTATGTCTTCGCAAATGGCTTTACGTTCAAGACATGTGTCCGCTCTGTCACGAGACCCTCTATAATATCAACGACACTAACGATCCGAACGATTCCACGAACGATAATATTATGAATAATATGGACGGAGTGGGAGGACAGGCGGGTCAGGCCGGACACGATCACAACGATTAAGTCCAAAAGTGATAATATAATTGGATTTAACTATATTTTAAATTTAAATAATTTTTAAAGTTTGTAATTATTTATCTTTATTTGGATTTATTCTGCCGTCAAATAAAATAATTTATCATTTATTGGATATAAATATCAAATTTATTGTAAATCATATGATACCGAAAAAATCAAATAATGCTTTTATGTATTTGAATAAGTTTTTTAATAATTTAAGTGTATTTTGGTTTTGTATTAATACATTGTATTTGTATTTAAAGCTCTGTTTAGTCTATATTTTGTTGAAATATTAAATCTAAAAATAAAATTTAATTATAAGAAGATTGCAATTCTTTATCACAAACTCAGACAACAGTCGACAATCACTCACTTCAAGACATGTTTTCGAGACATTTTTATTAAATTTTATGACAATTTATACCGAAATACAATTTATAACAAGATTTTATAATTATTTTTAAGTATAAAGTTTGATTAAAAATCTAAAAACTAGTGCACAAACTAATAGCAAAAAAGTCGCTCCGATGCCGGGAATCGAACCCGGGCCTTCTGGGTGAAAGCCAGATATCCTAGCCACTAGACCACATCGGATTGGATGAGAGACATACACTAATACACATACAAAGCAATGCAAACCATATGTTATGCCATTTAATTGTCGATACAATTAATGATTGTTTCAAACAGTTATTTGAGTGATATTTCTGTTAAATAACGCGATATTTAGTCAATTAAATGCAGATTCAATGAAATGGACTCAAAATCAATGCTTTTGTCGATTAAATGAATGCAAACGTAATTCAGACGTAATTTCTGTAATGAAAGACAAAAAGCAATCAATAAATGAATGCGTTTTCAAAACACTTTGAATTGAATTTTGATTGAAAAATACTAATTGTATTGAAAGACACGAAACAGTCGTCCAAATGAGTGTCAATTCGCCGTCAAATCTAAGTATTGTTTTCATTGACCACTTCTTCTCATCACTTATATCTAATCCATTGAATTGAATGCCAATGTCTTCGCGCAGAGAGTCGTCTTCGAGTGGTTCCGATCGACGAGTGGTCGACGCGAGAGAAGTTATGTCTGGCGTCGAGTGTACTCAAGAGCGGCGATCAGAACTGGTCTTACATTGACATCAATGATCTCTTCGTCGCTCTGTTTCGCTAACCATTTGTTTTTGCATTCCTCAGGAGTTCAGTGAGTCGTCCGCTGAAGTCCTTCTGCGAACCCAACCGTCCGTCCGATTGGTTTCACCAGAAATACTGTGCGATTCAATACCACGACTTACTCGAGAAGATTGAGACCGAAACGCCTAAGTATGACATCACCGACACTGCCATCACTAACACTGCCATTAGATGTCTCACTCTTGTTGTCTGTCTCTCTGTTTTAGGCGAAAACGCAGCGAAAGAGGCGAAGAAACGCCGCAAACAATAATCGTTAGGAATTTAACGAAACAACGGATCGAAGAGTTGAGAAATAAGACACAAATGGAAAGAGAGATGATTATGAAAGTGAAACACGATTTGCAGGCCTTAAGAGACAAACAGATGAGCGATAAGAGAATCCAAGAGCTCTGTCTCGAGATTAAGGACAAGGAGTTGAAAGACAAGGAAAGAGAAGTCGAGCACAAGAAGTGGTTGGAGGAGAGGAATGTGAAGATCTCGCAAATGACCAGAAAAGGCACGTTTCCCACACGACCGAAGCCGTCGGCGCTGACAACGCCGGCCACCACTGCGACCACCGCTTCCAACACAACGGTCACCGAAACGGCGGCTAAATCTCCACTCAATGAACCGCTCAAAGTGGAGGTCGAAAGCGATGGAAACGCCACTCAAACGGTTGCACAACAACCGATCGTTGAGAAGTCAGCGCCGGTCACACCCTCTCCTTCAACGTCACCACTGCTCACGTCTTTACTCCAGAGTCCGACGCCTTCCACTCCAACCCTTTTGTCGCCAACAAAGAGTGGTTTATCTGTCAATCCGTTTGCCCGACAAAAAAGTCCAATGACTCCCGTCTCAAGACGTCCGTCAATACATTTGAATGAAAAGACCACAGAATCGCCGCTTAAGATCTCAGACAAGACTGAATCCACTGTCAGTAACACGAATGCCGTCAAACCTGAAGTGAGGACCGAAACGAGTGGACAGAACGACCCGAAACCTGCCGTTGAATCTAAACTCTCGAAACTTCTGGAATCGCCGACTCTTTCCAAACCAAAAACTACGGCAATATCTGAGGCGAAAGCAGTGGAAGCGAAGACACCATTGATTTCTGCGAATAAGGAATCGAAACAAACGACTGAAAAATCGGACCAAATAAGCACTCCATTGACCACTTCTGATGACAAACGGGTCACGACTTCGAAGAATAAGACTAAAGAATCGAAGAAAGAGCCCGAAAAAGGAGAGGAAGTTCACAAAAAGGACGAATCAAATGAGAGATCGCTTAGAAGTAAAGACAAAACGGATGAATCGAAAGCCGATAAGGTTTCGACTGAGAAAACTGAAGAGAAAGAAACCGACAAATCTGTTGACAAGAAAACAGAAGAGTCGGTTGAAAAGACACCGATTAAAGAGGAAGTGATGGACACGACATCTGCCGAAGAATCGCAACCAAAAGAAAGCGATAAACCTGTTGTCAAAGAAGAGCTAACGGATGCCACTTCGAGTTCAGCGGCGGACGAATCCAATCAGAAGACGCCATTGACTCGAACTAATAAGAGGACACGAAAATCGGTGACTCCACTGACTATTACGCCAACAATTACTCGAAGATCGAGACGAGTGGCCCTTAAAGACACGAAATCAACTAATGATGACTCGACAGAAGTGAGCGATCAGTCGGCGGCCAATACTCCGCAAGCGGTTAAAAAGCGTGGATCTGTTGACGACACCACTGAGACATCGATGAGCGAAGAGTCGATGGACGCGAAGATACCGGCGACCGCTTCTCCCAACGAAACGGTTCCCAATAGTCCGGCTTCGGTCAAAACGGAAGACTTGAAGGATAACGACTCTAAAGAATATAAGACTTGGAAGAAGGCAGTGATGGTTAACTGGAGACTTATTAGCGCACATAAAAACGCGTCACTTTTCTCACACCCGGTCACCGAAACTGAGGCCAAGGGTTACGAAGAGATAGTCCGGCGACCCATCGATCTGAACAGCATTAAGAAGCGCGTCGAGACCGGAGTCATCCGCACAACCATTGAATACCAAAGAGATATTCTACTGATGTTTCAAAACGCCATTATGTTTAACAACGCCAACCATGACGTCCACAAAATGGCTGTCGACATGCAAAAGGACACAATCGCCAGTATTGAGGACTTCATCGCTAACATCGATACCCGAAAGCAAGACAATCAGAGCTCAACCAACGAATCCAAACTACGAGCGCGCGATCGCAGAAGCAATGCGCCCGCCATACCATCGCCAGCAGTGGTTCCTGACGTGAGTCCCTCTTCAACAACACATGTATCAGTTATTAACCAATACTTTCTTTTACTCTACATATGCTATAGAATAATGAGATGTCTATTCGCCGCAAAAGCAGAGGCGCCTCCACTGACACCGATTCCAACGCATCGAGTCTTACGAAATCTGTGACCAAAAAGAAGAAGACATAAAACAAATGACTTGAAGTGTTGTCTTCACACCAATTGATTCCGTGAATCAAAAGTGTTTTTCAATACTACAGTCTTAACTATATTTTGATTTAAACTTCACATTCAATGACTTCATAAATAAAAAGTATTTTTTTAAAATAACAACATTTATTAATTCTCAGCATCTCTTAAAATAAATGGTTTTCTATTAGAAAATTTCTAAACATATCATTGCTTTCGGTATTTATAGTGATTTTACAATTTATTACAACGAATTGATTGTTTAAAACATAACCGGTTGAGAGTGAGAAGGGGTTAACCATTGGTTGATTGGTATCACAATTGAGAGGCCTGTTTGGTGTCCTCTAAAGTGGTCCTCAATTGTTGCAAATGTTTGAAACAGTTTTGAATCAATGGCTTAATTGAGTGCAACTCAGCTTTGGTCGCATTGGGAAGAGAAACGGACGTCAGATCGGCGTTGTCTTTCGCCTCTAAGAACAGCTTATGGGCCGACACGCGAAGAATGGCTTCGCGGCGTTCAATCAGTTCCGAACAGTTGACCGAAGAGTTAAACTCTTGCTCCAGAAGTTTGAGTACTTCTCGCCAGTGATAGTCGGGCATTGGGATCAGATGGTCATCAATGAGCTGCTGTTGTTCGCATAGTTGTGGCAGCGTTTGGATCCAATCGGGGACTCTTATGGTGCACTTGTTCTGGCGGTGAAGATTGAATGCCAGCCAAAGAGGCACTTCCACCGGAATGGACGGCTGGAATGGCCCGAAGTCGCCGCTGATTAGGTTCAGCTGTTTGTTGTATTTGAATAGCGGTATGATTTCGATCAGTGACTCTTCGGCTAAGAACTCGCAGAAATCCATCACTTGATCCGCACGTGTGGTCAGCGATCGCTACCAAAACAGCTGTCAATCGATTTCAATGCAAATCACAATCAAATTCAGCACTCATTCAATGTTTCGCTTCATTCACTGATTCGCGCTTTTGTTAACAAATGTCTGTTCAGTCGTTGTGTTATTATTTTCTACCAATTTATCGTTCCCTTCATTTACATTATGTTACAAAACATAGCATAACATAACACATATCCCTTACATTGAGTGCCCCCTCCCTCTCCCCTCTCCCAGTGACCGACTGTAACGTTATATATGACTGCATCGACACTATAACCAAAGCATTGATAGTTTGTCAACAAAACAATTAATTTTAAAGAGAAATATTGAATGAGTTTATAATCACATAAATCACCATAAATTGGTCCCAAATGTCAATCGCAAGCGATTCCCAAAGCAATGGCGTGCAGTCATCGCCGGCCAAGACGTCGTGGTTTGAGTTCATACTTCAGCCCAAACTTCTCGATTCGCATCTGTCCTCCAAATCAAGTCCACAACCCTTTGAATTGATTACACAATTGTTGACAAATGCGTTAACCATTTCCGCCCAATCCTTGTCCTCGTTGTCCAACACCACCAACGGTTCCATCGGAACCGATGACACTAATGGCATGTCGTCGGCGGCGGCGCTACAGCAACAGACTGTGGACACCATTAAGAAGGCGATGGACAACAAGAAGAGCACTGCTATCAGACACTTGTCGTTCAAAATAATGGCTCATTTGAATTGGGATTTGAGTCAATTGGAGACTAATCTCCCGCCGACTCAACAGGACTTCCTCCTCAATGAACTGAACCTCTATTGCGAACAATACAAGAGTCCCACCGGTTGTAAACTCTTCGCTTGTATTCTCTATTATCGATGGATTTTGCGATATATTATTAGATCTAATTATCCGACAAAAGCGCCGAAAGGACCGCCCATTCCTCTCACTCTTCAGCAACAAATAGATCCCTGTTTTATGTCTAACGAAGCGTTGGATCTGTTGATGAAGAAACTGTTGGATCAGCACATGATCGCTGTCACAGATCTTGAGAAAGTTATTGTCGAGAAGCAAAAGGGCAGTAAAGTTGAGATAATAATGCCATCATTTGAGTGCTTCACTAATACATCGGACAACGATATTGTCTGCGATTGGAGTAAATGCACCAAAATTGCCACCAATGATGTGATGGACGACATTCTCTATGACATCGGCCGCTGGTTCTTCTTCCGTGAAGACTATCACAAATCCAACACTTATTTGGAGTCCATTTCAATGAATAAAAGAAATTTATACAACAATTTGAACGAATTTCTGACGTCTACTCGAGAGTTGATTGCAGACAATAAGCGGCCGATCGTTGACATCGAGATCATTGATTTCGACAAACAGGCGAAAGACACGATCGATGAGATCATGAGTGGACACACGTCTGACATTTCAATCTTTGAGAATTTGGTCGATTTGCACGAAATCCGCAAAATGATTGAAAATGCATTCAACAACTGTTCGGACAAAATGCAAAAGAATCGACTCTTAAGACTAACCAAATACCTGTCCAACAGAATCAAAGGTCTGGACGAAGAGCTGAACAAATCAATAGTTGTTAAATCAGATGATAAGGTGACGGAAATAGTGATCGATTCGAGCGATTCCGAGATGTATGAAGAGGGAGAGATTGATGGCGACGACGAGCCCGTCATCAAAGACCCGGAAGTGCTTTTGCTGGAGGCGACGGATCCCGAACTCATCCAAAGTCTTGTTTGTAAGACACAAAAGCATCCGTTGATGATAAACAACAGATGGAGTCTTCCGATGACACAAAGCAAACATTTGCAGAACTTGTCTCAAAGTCAATACAGCAAATGTCATCTGATTCTCGCCAAAGCCAACCAATTAAGAAGCGCTAATCTCTTTACCGAATCCCGAGTTCTGTATCTCTCACTGTTTGAAGACATTCAGCTCTCGTTACCGGAGTTAGCGGTCGCTATCAATTGGGAACTATTGAGAACTGATTTGGAGAAGCATTTGAATACCACTGATGTCGACGAACGGCAGATCAATAATTTGATGGGAAAATGCATACAAACTCTGCGACAAAAGGATCAAATGAATTGGGCGATGGAATGGCCAGAACTGACCGAAATCTGTTGTGTATTTCTCTTGGAATCATTCCCACAAAAACTTAAGGAGTTTTACAACACACCGATTCCCATCATTAAATTCTCTTCGGCTCTGAGTTGGTTAGCATTTGATCCCATTTCCAACCAAAATACAAACATTGCTAAAGATTTCTGGGAAATGATTATCAATTTGTTCGCCAATACCGGCAATAAGAAACCTCCGCCTCATCTCAATGTTCCCATTATATCGTTCGCCAACTCTTTCGTCAGTTTTGTGTCTCAATTTAAAGACACATCAATTATCGCTCTAATCATATCGTGTTTATCAAAGCTATTGAATTTAATTCGTGACAATTCATCGCAAGAGCTAT
The DNA here is from genome assembly GCA_905368565.1 of Medioppia subpectinata. Classification (NCBI taxonomy): domain Eukaryota; kingdom Metazoa; phylum Arthropoda; class Arachnida; order Sarcoptiformes; family Oppiidae; genus Medioppia; species Medioppia subpectinata. Next base: position 16,494 of record CAJPIZ010000135.1, read on the forward strand.
CGATTGCGCCCCAATTTGCAGTCTTCTGGCCCTCATCTCTGAGCCAAGCGGTGACCGCAACTCTTGAAGCAAACAAATTGTTGGTTTCCTCGACTTTAAACAAACTTTTAGACGAGTTTCTCATTCAAAAGCCAAACGAAACAATTTTGTTGAAATGTAGGGCAGAGTTGTGTTTGTTTGACAGCTTATACGCGGATTCAATCAAATACTTTACACTCGTTTTGATGATTAAAACCCAATTCTTCACATGTTTTAGTCCTATGTATTCAGAAGAGGAGCCAATCATACAGCGAATGATTCAGTGCTGCGTTCGGCTCTCGTGTCACACACAGGCGGCTCTCTTGCATCAGATGAGTCGCGAACCCAATTACGCCCTCGCTTTCAAAGCCCTGTCCGAACGGAACTGCAATGACTCGTGCGATGACTTGTATGAGTGCATTTGGGACACAACTCTTCTCGAGTTTCTCATTAATCTCCACCAACGAAGAGGCGAAGCCGAGCGCAAAACCAAAGCCATTCAACTGGTCGGACAGTTAGAGCTTAACTCCAATAACAGCGAACTCGTGCTGAGAGAGGCCGCGGATGTGAGGAGAGGCCGACTCATGAGGATATTCGCCCGAACTTATCTCTAAACTCAATGTGTCGTCGCTTTCTGTCTCTAAATTATATATTTTATTCATTTTGTAAATTAATGTCATATTTTTCCAAATCAATCAAAACGTGATTTTTCATAAATTGTCTAAAAATAATTGTTTGTAAAAGAGCCTAATTTAAAGAATTTTTATAAATTATTACATCATTTATTACGAAATATTAATTAAAAACTGTTTTATTATTTATACATTTACACAATATTATACAATTCACGACAACCTCTGAGGGATACCTTTCCTTTGAGAACAGACTCGCGTTCATTGCATTCATTAATTGCCATTAAATATAGCTTTTCGGTCGATAATGGATGCCTATTATAGGAGATTGTGTTAAATGATAATACGGTACAGTATTTACTGACAAAATACATACCAGTGTCCAAACGTACAGCCGGTGTCGATAGTGGTGTCATAATAATGGCATTTATTGCTCAGTCTTAAGGAAGGAATGTATTCATAGATATCTACTTTTGAACAAACGTTTAACAAAACAATAATCCCTAAGAATCCAGAAGTCGGAGGATTTTTCGGTATCGAATTCATTGTCGATTTTTGGAGTAAATCCCAAGACTTCCAAATGAGCTGCGGATCTAATATACCGATCGTTTCATTTGGAAATGTGTCCACAAGTCGTTGATATGTTTGGAAGAATTTGCGGCTTTTATTAAACCATTGATTGCCATCGAATTGATAGTCAGAGGCGTCCCAAACCAGTTTCAAACCAATTCTATACATCATATCTGACATTACATTAAATTTTTCGTTCAACAAAATCTGTGAATTGAGTAAACGAATTGTGGTCTCAGAGCCGACATCTTCCTCGTAGGTCAGTGTCGGCGCGTTATTAAACCGCAACACAATGTCGTGGCTATCGATCTCTTCACCCAAAACAGAATCAACTAAAGAACCAGAACTCGAGACAATCGCACACTCTTTGGCACCAAATTTGGCACTTATTTGATTGGCGTTTATTATTTCAGATATTGTTTGGAAGCGATAGTCGCGAAAGGAATCGGAATTTTGGACTTTTGTAAGAATATTGGCTTTAATATCACACAAGGAATCGAGTGATGGCCGCAAAGAATTCATTTTGCCGTTGAATTTAACGCTATAATAATTATTGTACGACTTTTGAGAGGTTATATACTTTATGAGATCAGATTCAGATCGTCTTAATCTCGTTATTAAATGGTTGCGAAATAAATCCAATTCTTCGGCAGATTTATCATAAAATTTGTTTAATATATTATCATTAGAAGAGATATTGAATTTAAACGAAGACTTATTTTTGTCGGCAAAAGTCAAACCCTTTGAATGGGGTTTTTGCCAAAAGTTTGAAACTATTAAATAAATATAAATATAAATAATGATCACAATTATAATGACAAACAAACACAACGAATAGCCCAGGAATCGCATTATTAGCAAATTGTGGCAAATGTTAAGTGTTTTAATTATAATACGAGATAATTAATATGTTTTTATTAATTATAAATGAACATTAATTTTACTAATAGTGTTAATCACAATATAATTAGTAATTCTTGAGTCATATTCTGTGAAAAAAATTCTACAATTCTTATGATTTGGGCTCATATTGTGTTGAGTTTGAGCGCATCGTTTGAAAGTGCAATAACTCTACTCAACACTACTCTTCAAATGAATGCATATTTTGGTTACTAAATAATGCCATGAATACGACAATCATTTGTTTAATAAAATAGTTTTTATTGACAAATAAATTACATTTAGTTAATCATTACAACAATTTTCTAAATAATTTAGTTTTCATTTATATAACAGTAAAATTCAATACATTTTAAGACTATTCATAAAACGTGTTCCGACTCTTCATATATAGGTTTATGCTTTTGATAACACTTTTGGAGCAAATCTTCGCTAATATTTGTTGTATTGAAGGAATGAAAAGACAAATCATTGAAAATATTTTGCGGATTAAAACTATTTTCAACACTTGTTTCAATCAAAATGTGTTTAAAATCAATACATTTTGAAATATTGAATAAATAATTGAAGTCTTTTAATGCAATCCTTTGGGAGACAATTGTGTCCAACATTTTCTCAAAACTATTGCCAAATATAAGCATTTGATTCAATTGTCTTGTCGTCCAATTAGACCACAAGAGGTTATTGAACAGACATTTGTCGCAATGAGGCATAAAAAACATCACCATTTGATCCAATGGCGGATCGATTGGACGAATGCACTGTTCGTTCGCTTCAATCACTTTAAACTGAAGATTGTTTTCAAGAAATTTAATCTCATTTTCGGTGAAAATGGGATCAAAAATATAGACTTCAGACGTTTGGCGACAAAACCGTCGAAGAATCAGAAGAAGTGATAATTGATATAAAGAGTCAATACTGGAGAAGAAGTTTCCCAAACCATAGCAAATCATTTGCGATATTTTTGGCACAAATTGTGTCCCATTTTCACCGAATTTTCGGTCAAAACACGTACCGAAAGCCCGAAAAACAGAGTCCGAGAAATGGGAAGCATTTAAATGAGTAAAACATAAATCAATTTTACATTGAATTGCATTCAAATCCAAAACACTTTCGTTTGAAATGCTTTTCAATTCATTCAATAATTTCAATGAATTGTCACTTAATCTGTGTTTCCGTCGATTCCGTTGTCGTCGATGTCTTGTATTCGAGACACTAATGAAACCATCGTTTGTCTCAATTGTCTCGCAATTCAAAGACATTGTCTTTTCGTTGACAACAATTCAAACCAATTGTCGACAAAATAAAGTGATTTTGTTTTTTGGGCCAAAAATACATGTGATTTGTTGTCAGCACTGAATGTGAGTATCGTTTGTGTTGTTGTCATAGAAACCAGTGATTGACTCAAAGTTTGAAAACATTGTCACATCTTTGAGTCCATCGATGGCTACAATCGCTACCAGTTATCCCAAATCCATCCGAAGACTCGATGAAAGTGTGGTCTCGAGGATCAATGCCGGCGAAGTCATCCACAGACCCGTCAATGTTGTCAAAGAGTTGATTGAAAACAGGTTTGTGACCGCATTTGTGTCAACTCAAGACATGTCACCAATTGATTCATTCATTGATAGTCTGGACGCCAACTCCACTACCGTTGAGATCACTGTCAAAGACGGAGGAATGAAATCGATTGTCATTCAAGACAATGGATGCGGTATTCGAGTAATGAATTCAATTCTCGCGTTGTTTTTACGGACAAACGTTTGGATCAATTGTTTTGATTTGTTGTACAGAAAGAAGACTTAGAGATAGTGTGCGAGAGATTCACGACATCTAAACTCCGAGAATTTGATGACTTACTGGAGATCCAGACCTACGGTTTCAGAGGCGAGGCGTTGGCGGCCATCAGTCATATCTCGTTCGTGACGATCGTAACGAAGACATCGGAACAGATGTGTGGATATAAACTACAATTCACTGACGGAAAGCCCAAAGGAAAAGCCGTTCCGATGGCCGCAAACAACGGAACCGTTATTACTGTCGATAATCTCTTTCATAATTTATCGCAGAGAAAGAATGCATTGAATTCCTATTCACACGAATATAATCTGATTCTCGATGTGATCACTAAATATGCGATCAATAACTCAAACAAATCCTCGTTTTCTCTCAAAAAGTTTGGCGAAAATTATGATTTGAATACTAATATTGAAAACACAATCATTGAAAACATTAGAGGACTTTATGGACCAAACATTGCCAACAATTTGGTTGAGCTCTCATTCGAGGACTTAAATGGTCTCAAGTTTTCAATGTCTGGCTTTAGTTCCAATCAAACTCTTCATCAAAAGAATTTCGTATTTATTTTATTCATTAACAACCGATTGGTTGAATGTCCGGCGCTTAAGAAAGCGGTTGATTTGGTTTACAGTAATTATCTGCTTAAGAGTTGTCATCCATTTGTGTATTTGAACGTTAAGATTGACTCGAAGAACATCGACGTCAACGTTCATCCGACCAAAAATGAAGTCCATTTCCTTCACGAACAAGAGATCTGTGAAAAAGTGGTTCAAATCGTTGAAAGCAAACTCACAGATGGAAGAGAAACGCGTCGTTTGAATACAGAGTCGAGTCCTCTTATAAATACAGTATTTAATCAGATCTCCAACCCATCGATTGGTGAGAGTCCTAATCAAAAGTCATCGCAAAGCAGTTCCACATCGAAAGAAGGCAACCAAACAAATAGTGATAGGAGTTATAAAGCGCCGAACAAAGAGACCACTCCTCGGAGACCAGACAAACAAATCCGAACCGATAGTAAAGACCGCAAAATTTATGAATACTTATTGAACGCTAAGAAAGTGGACAAAAACAGGAGAGATATGAATTTGACGAGTGTTTCAGCTCTGAGACGAACTGTCGCTGAAGAGAGCGATAATCGTCTTCAAGACATTATCTGTAAGTCAACATACGTTGGATGCGCTGACGAGACGTTTGTTTTGTTTCAATTTGAAACACAACTCCTATTAGTGAACGGATATAATCTGAATGTAGAGCTCTTTTATCAGCTCTTTCTCGTCGATTTCAGCAATTTTCAGAGAATTAAATTTTCCAAACCATTACTTATCGCGGATTTAGTGAACGTTTATTTAGAGGAAGACGTCGGCAAAACTCAACCGTCTGCCGACTGTCAGAGCAGTCAAACATTGAGCGCAACAGAAATCGAGACAATTCTTATGTCAAAGAGTGAAATGCTTTCCGATTACTTCTCAATAGATATCAGTTCTGAAAAGGAATTGAAAAGTTTGCCCATAATATTGGATGGATTTGTTCCCAATTATGCATTTCTCCCACAACTGGTCTATTCTTTGGCCAAAGATGTCAATTGGAATCAAGAGAAGGAATGCTTCGAAAGTATTGGCAAAGTTTTGGCCAATTTCTACGCAAAGCCTCCCAACAAATTCACTAATAATTTAGAGCATCAAAAGTGGGCCAAAACTGTTGAAACAGTAATTTATCCCAAATATAAACAACTTCTTTGTCCGCCAAAAAGACTGTCGAATAATTCGTCATTTTTTGTGACAACAAATTTGTCGGATTTATATAAAGTGTTTGAAAGGTGTTAAGCGTTTAAAAATTCAATTCATTTATTAAATAGTTCTAAATATTAAGTCTATTAAATCTGTAATAAAATCTCTAACAAACAATTATTGTTAAAACTTTGACAAATAAAAAATTAATTTTTTGACACATTATTATACAAATCGTCGGCATATTTGACAATCAGATGAATGTCTTCGCAATGTTTCTGCAAAATATTTGGAATCACTTCATATCCATAGAGAGCGCCGGCAATACTACAGGCCATTGAGCCGATAGTATCGGTGTCTCCGCCCAAAGATAACGAGAAATATAATGTTCTCACAAAAGGGTTCGTTGTGTCGAAGTTTTCAATCGCTTTCTGAGATCTTAACACCGAATATATGGCCGACGGAACAGATTTGAGTGCAGAGACATCGTTGCCCAGAATGTGAGCCACCATTTCTCCAGACAATTCACTCACTTTGGATTCGCTTTCAAATATTGTCTTAATTTTGTTGAGTTTATCGGTAAACGGGGTTTCGGACACATCATTAAAGGTTGCTTTCGAACCAATGCTAACCTTTTCATAGCTCTTGGTTTCAATGGTTTGCATTTTTTCGATCAAACGATTCAAATATGAATTCACGTCAAAAGAGTGATCGGTTTGTGAGGGGATTGTATTGAGCGCTTCGCGAACGGCCAGACACTGAAGAATAGCGCCGTTATATCCGTTACGGTTAGAGTGTGTAATCTTCGCGCAATTGCCGCTCAATTCAATCAACTCATCGATCGGCAAATGGTAGCCGAAGAGTGCGACCGGATTCGTCCTCATAGCGCCTCCGTTGCCATAACTGCCGGAACCGTTGAATTGTAAGCGCGCGGGAGAGTACGGCTCCTCGAAGTGGGTGTGATTGAGGGCCGCGAAGACGTCGATCACATTTCCGCCGTAACCTCTCTTCGGGTCTCTTATGTACTCCAATGTAAACCTTTTGGCCATATCTTTGGCGTCAAATTGTTTCAATTGAATGAATGACTCGCAAATGGATTTAGTCATTGCCGTGTCGTCCGTATAGGGAAACGTCTGAACCGCTATTTAATGGACAATAATTATCATTAAAATGACAAATCAATGGATGGTTCGCTTGTTTTTGGTCTTACTTTTGGGCGATTCCTCCAACTGTTTGGTCACAAAGTTGTATAAAACTGAACGACTGATAGGATTGTCGCCCTCGAAGGGTGAGCCGAGACAATCACCAATGAGTCCGCCCACAAGACATCCCCGAAACCGATTCACCAGATTTGCCACCGAAGACGACATCTTTGTTAAAACATTGACACAAAGAGCCGACAAATTAAATAACACTTTATATGAAAATTTGCGTCAATTATAGAAAGCAGTGATTATTTCAATGAAAGTTTGTTTTGAGAGAAAATTGTAAACAAAAACATGTTTTCAATGCAATCCAAACACAAGTATTGCTGCAAAAAATCAGATGTTTTTTGACATAAAGTTATGGACTATTTGTGTAAACGACAGACAAATGTCTAATTAATAGTGAAATGAAATTTAAATTTCTTAAATATAAGTCATTTTATGTGACCATTGGATCCGTTTCATTGATCTCCAGGTCTTTTCCCACTCTCGACATCTATTTTGGGTGTCTTTTTGTTACTTAATATTAACAGACATGTGTTTGCATTCAGTTTTGGTTATTTTGGTCAGTCATTGGTCTCGAAGTACAACCTCTTCGGCAAGAATGAGATCAAATCGACCACTTTTGATGAGAACAAGGATTACATACATCTGAACGAAGAGCTTAATAGCAGTTATTCAGAGGACACGGTCTCCGAGTCGAGTACAACTCACTTACAATTATTGGGTTTAATTCAGTCCACAAATCGCGACAATCGGGTCTCAGAGACGGCCATCTCTGCCATCGCTAACACTATACTCAATGGTTTACACATTTTTAAAATTACCATTTTGTAAGACAAATGAAATCTAAAGTTAGCGTAAATTTACATTTTGCCAGACTTTCAGTACCGAGAAATTGCTCAAAGTTGTGATTTCAAGACAGGCCTCCGATTGGCCCGAACTCCCGGTGTTTCGCCCAAATTGTTTTTGCCTCCTCTGCGGACTCATTACTTTACAACCGCCGCAAACCCTAAACCTGTCTATGATTTTAATAAATTTGTGCTAAATATGTTGAATAAGGCCTACAATTGTGGTGCCGATCAAACCGAGGACTTCGACTGTACGCGACTTTTCACTCAATTGTCGATCGAGAAGCTGGAGATGGGAAGACATTCCCAACAAATAGAAGAACCCTTTGATTTCACTGATATTCAAACTTTTAAACCACTGTCGAGTGACGAGAGTCCGAAAGTGAATTCGCTTTTCTTACAGGCGATCTCACAGAATATTCTGTGCGACAAAACTCACTGCAAAGCACTGGTAGACAACGGATTGTTTCTGGTTTTGCATTACTTGCGAAACAACTACTCCAATGTTGAGCTCCACGACTGGATCGCACAGACATTGGCTAATCTGAGCGTTTATAAGGATTTTCACTCACATTTCTGGTCCACCAATTGGTTCGGCGTTTTGGTTGAATGGCTTCAATCAGATCGACTCGAATGGAGTCTCTCTGCGGCTAAAATTCTCTATAATTTGAACGAAGACTCCAATGAAAACTTATTGCCTGATTCTATATACGTATTGAATCCCATATTTCACGACAAAATCGACAAAAACGTTGATATAGTTTTGGTTCACGGATTACTCGGCGGTACTTTCAAGACATGGCGTCAAAATGACACCGAAAAGGATGTCAAGTATTATAATTGAAAACATGTCACACATTATTCTTATTAAATAATATGTGGATCTATTTCAGAGGTGCGACCAACTCTTACACGCGGTGTTGGCCACAGAAATGGTTGGCGAGTGATATCCCAGACATTCGGTTATTAGCTGTCAATTATCAAACATATATAAGTAATTGGAGTATTGAATGTCAGGACAACAAAAGTATCTTTACATTGAAACAAAGAAGCGCTCAATTATTGAAAGATTTGGCTTCGAGTCGAGTCGGAGAAAAGCCCATCATTTGGATCTCGCATTCTATGGGAGGACTTATTGTCAAACAAATGCTCGTCGATATCAACGAAAGCAATGATCCAAAGCTTAAGTCTATATTGAATCAAACGAAAGGAATAGTCTTCTATTCGGTTCCACATAAGGGCACAGAAATGGCTGTTTGGACGCCATATCTCCAAAAGATTATATCTCCCTCTTCTGAACTCTTGGAACTCCGAAAAGGCATCAATTGATGAATTAATTGTCAATCATTTGTTAAGTTTTACAAATTCAATGTAATTGTCTCTTAGGTTCAAAATCATTGCATTCATTACACAATCAATTCGTGCAAATAATGGATGACAAAGGAATCGCTTGTCTTAGTTTTGCCGAAACCCTTAAGAGTACGCTTAAGCCTTTTTATCCCATCAAATACACCCGACTATTAGGTACGCAATCAATATGTTTACAGTACTTAACAATTAATATTGAACTCATTTCAAGTGCCGGAAGAGTCTGCAAACCCAGACATCGGTCACTTCCATCGCTTGGAATGCAATCATTTCAATACTTGTAAACCAAAACAGAAGACATCCGACTCTTACAGCAAAGTACTTGAATTCATCCGAAAAATCATTGAAATCAATAATACACTCGACGACCGAAAAGGAGATAAAATATCCATTTTATTGTCTTCAGTATTCACCTAAACATTGATATATATTTTTGTCACTATTTTTCACAAAACTTTTCATAAAACCTAACATTTCTAACGATTACTGTTATACTTGTGATAAACAAATCATTAAAAATATTGTTAAAATAAATGTTGAGCGGAATGTTAACAGCAGACAAATATTCGATGAAATAGTATTGCAATAATGTTTCAGTTATTGTGAGGAATCGACCACAAGCTCTGTCTTTCCATCATTAGTGATCAGTTCGACTAAAGCCCCAGTTTTGGGTCTATTCTCGTTATTGTCGGCCCATTTCCACATCAATTCGGCCGCGAATTCCAATGGAGTCCACTTAGAGGTGTCTCCGCCCGGCATAAACTTGCGGTTCATAGGAGTGTCCAAAGTTATGGGAAGTATTGCCAATACGGTTGAACTCTTCGGGAGTCCACCAGTTTTATCGCTCAGACTTTTCACTAAATGATGAACCGATGCTTTCGCTAATCCGTATCCAATCATTCCTGAAAGCAATCCATTTATTAAAGTTAATTAAAATATATACATTATTAAAATAAATGTATATTTTCATCAAACCTGGAGTGGAATCGAGAGCTGCCTTCGCGCCGGTCAGAGCCAAGAGTCCGCCTTCGGACAAGAAATTGGCGGCCAATTTGGCTGAGATTACAGAACTCCAGAGACTCTGTTTTATCATAAGATCCGTATTCTTAACAAAATCTATAGAAATAGTAATTCAAATGAAAAACTATTTTATATTTTCCAAAATCACGTTATTATCAAACCGGGAGAAGAGGCCGAACCTCCGGCCCAACCGCCGGCCACACAGACCACTGCATCCACTTTATTGCCGGCTAATACTTGAGAGACTCCGTCCACGACTTCCTTCTCCTGATTAATCCAGTCGTCAGTACTCTTAATGACCACATTCTCATTGGCCTCACTATTGGCCACTAAATCAACTGAAGTGACCCACTGTTCGCATAAATATGATAAATCACTCATTTGTGTCATTTCAACTAAATTAACAACTATTAGCAAAAATTGATTTATTTAAGCACTAAATAGAATATTAATTGATTGTAAATTAATTATTATTTTATAGTATAGAATATTAGAATTCATACTTCAAGTAAAATATTCACACAATATATAACAGAATTTGCAACAATCTTTACTAAATTGGAAATGTATTTAAAGGACCAAATGAAAACTGTTTTAATTAGTTTGATGTTAATATATTTCACCACATTAAAAGTATCTAGTTTAAAAGCATATGAAGATTTCACATTTTAATGAAAATTTAGCCCTAAACATTTTAAGCATAATAGACTATTATTAATAGTTTTTCAAGCAAGTATATAATATAAATAGGGATGAAAATTTCAGTGAAATTTGCATATGAACATTTCATTTAGGCTAAATAGGCTGTAGACAATTTAATTTAACAATTAAATTTTGAATTTCATGAATATTTACTGTATATTCTGTATATACAGGTGATTAATAGACTTTACCATTACAAAGTCGAATATCTCGAAAAGTATTAAATCTAAAAATTCATGAAATATCAAAATAGTCACAAACTGCGGGAGTTTTTGTTATGATATGACAATATTCTCGACTTTCTATTATAGAAGTAACAGTAATCTCAAACCAATTAAAATTTTAACATTTTTCCCATAGACATAATGTTAAATTCAAATTTATTCTTGAGCAAAATCCTGAAATATGTCTCAAGTTATTTTTGCTCCTGTTTAAGAATATGTAATCAAAATTTTTGTGCAGCATGTACTGTAGTTTTTAGTTAATTAATGATTTCCCAATATTTCAGATTTAAATGATTTCAAAATACACAACTTTTTCAAAAAATCTTCTAAAATACAAAAACTAATTATATTACAAGATTGTGATTTTAGATTCTTAAATAGCAGCACAAATAACTTTGTTTGTGATGAATGATGTTATTTATACAACTTTATTGTAATTATGATTACTATTAACAGTAAATTTCCAATCAAAAAATGTGGATAAAATGTTGTCATCAAATGAGCATAAGTCAGACTCTATAGGATTTTTGCGATCTTTCTTTTCAATATAAAATAGTTGGCATTTTTTGACATTACTAAAGCTGCTCAGAATATGTTTTTAAATATATTTATTGGTTAAGGATATATGTTTAGAACTTTGGGGGCAAACGAATTACATAATAAGGGTCATTTTAACAAAGTTTTATTTTACATATACTGTTAAACCTTGGATCTTAGACTTGGTCGGGACCGGGGAAATGACTCTAAGATAGAAGGATTCTAAGATAGCAAAAATCTAATATAGAAGGGCAAAAATGTCTGATATTCTAAGATAGAAGGAAAAATCTAAGATAGAAGGGTAAAAATCGCTGAAATTCTAAGATAGAAGGATAAATCTAAGATAAGAGGGAAAAACTGTCTGAAATTCTAAGATTAAAGGGAAAATTTCAGATAGAAAATACAAATAAATGACGTTATTTTTGTCAATTTTGGTAACTCTAAGATAAGAGGCACATACGGACCTATTGGGTCCCAGACAATGACTCTAAAGTCTAAGATAGAAGGTCTAAGATATGAGGGAATTTAACATTAGGCTTCTATGGAGTGAATCGGGACTTTGAGTTTGACTCTAAGATAGGCAAAATTCTAAGATCGAAGGATCTAAGTTACGAAGTTTAACAGTATAAGCAAAAAGTATATAAAACACAATTAGAAATATGCCATCGATTTGTCGATTAATTGAAAGCGAGATTTATTTCATGAATAATATAAAAGTCTTATAAAAAGTTTGCATTCAATGGGTTTTGTCTAAGTTTGAGTCGTTTAGATCCGGAATCTCTCATCACTTGGACCTCTATTTCCTCGTCTTTCATCAAATGGTCCACAAAATCGGTTGAATAGTTATTCACAGCGTATATGATATCAAAACGTTGTAAACTGTCCCTAATGTGAGACACAGATTAGCATTCATTTATAAATCCCTGTTTAGTTAAATAACATGTCTTCAGCGCTTCCAGTCGGTGACATCCAATTGATTAAATGCCACACAATTAGGCCATCAGTTATTCCCTGAACATAATCTTTAATTTGAGGTATTCTTTTGATAGTATTTTTGTCAATAGTATTCAATGGTATGACAATAAGGCCCAGAGATTTGTCGCTCACATATCTCTTGACTTTAGACATTACTTCAAACTTCATTCCTCTGTCGATAAATGCTAAACAAAATTACAATTATATGTCATTTAATGTAAAATCTAAATGAATTAATCGATAGTGAAAACAAACCATTGAGATAAGAGCCAGGAATGGCAACCCCTGAGCCGAGTTCAACCTCACCCGTGAGCACTGCGACCACATTTCCCTCTGAATCAAGTAGTGGTGAACCCGATTGTCCGCCAAATGTGATAATGGTGTGCATTAGAAACTCTTTGCCTAAGTCTACGTACGGCGGGAAATAAGTCCACCGACCGATTGAATAGGTCTCAGCCTTTCGGTCGCTATTCATCGCTAAACCAGTGGTCAGACAATAGATGATATCCGACGGGAAGCCAATCATCACCAGCTCTTCGCCAAACCCAACGTCGGACCTAATGTTTACTGCCATGAGTTCCGGATCGGGATCTGTCATACGGACGAGAGCCAAGTCTAAGCCCGGCTCGACGTACACCACATCCGCCGCTGACATTCTGGTCACAAACATATCGCCCGACTCTTCGTAACAACATTTCCAGAATATCCTTTTGTGCTCTTCAGTCACGTGAACATTGGTTACAACATATCCGCTATCGTTGACCACAAAACCGGTTCCGTTATGCAATTCTGTTCCTCTTTTGTTAGCAGTCTGTATGGGAATCCCTAAACGGACCAAATTAAAGGTCATGTCTTCGTATATCTTATCCAAACTCTTCAGATGAGCCCTCCGTAGAGAGAATTGTGGTCTCATTTGGCGATTGCATTGATTTCTATACCAATGATTGCCGACAGTTATCGCAACCGTTGTTAATATCATACGATTTCTGGTTTAGACATGATTTTGAAAAGTTTATGGATTTTGATATGGATTTTGGTTTTCATTGCAAATATATTTGACATAAACTGACCTAAAATTGGCGAATAATGGCATCATTTTAGATAAGATTTCTTTTACAAAGATTTCTTAAACATAATTTCAAATTTTAAATATTTAATGTTTAAATTAATTTTTTAAAAGGCATTATTCATAAAGCGTGAGATTAATAGCGTTAATAATCGATAAGAATATGCATTATTAAATGTAATTAAAAATAGGTGTATTAATTTTGTAACACTTAAATTTATTATTGAATAAAGCATTTAAATACAATTATTTGGCAAAATATAATGTAATTTTAGGACATTTTTGATAGAGATTATTGAGAGAGGTTTGGGTAAAACTTTTACTGTCAAAGAGTCTAACTCTTTGAAGTTTAGATAATTTTGACAACGATTCCCACGTTTTGGTGTCATTTTTAATAACATAACAATCAATGGATTCAAGTTTTGGGAAATAGTGTGAAATATTGTCACAAAACAGGTCGTCAACGAATCCATCAATATTTAAATGTGTTAATGATTTGCATTTATTCAACGATTCTTTTGTCAATTCAAACTCTTTCTCGTCTGTCTTAAGCCATACATTTCTAGACGTTTTAATTGATTAAAGTATTGATTAATTGTTTGTATTAAGACATTAAAGTTGTCCTTCTTATCGATACACGAATTCGTTGATAATCTCTTGAGTTTCGGACAATTGATACCAATTTGTTTCAATTCATTCACAATCACTGTCTCCTCTTCATAACGGGTGAAATAAAAATCCAGTTTTAGATCAATTAATGCTTTCATTTGTGACAAACCATACATTAGTTTTTTCGCTGACTTCTCATCGCATCTGATCTTAACGTTAATTGATTTCAAACTATTTTTATAATTGTTTACAAAACTATCGATACTTTCCACACAATTATCGGTGAAATTAAACTTAATTTTCTGTAGTTTTGGGAATAGTTTTTCGTTTTGATTACTGATTAATAATTGCAATGAATTTTCTTCAAATTCAGAGTCATTGATACGGATTTCAATTAAATTTGTGCATAAATTCACAATTTTGTTAAAACTATTGTTATATAAATTAAATTTAATTGTTTTCAATTGTTTGCCAAACTCTGCGAAAAAGTTGTCAAAATTGTCGACATTTCCAATTGTAATGATATTACGGACATTCAAATGATTGCAATGTTTTATAATTAAGTTATTATTTACTTTATTTAATAAATTCCTGTCATATCTCTTGAATTCAATTTTTGTGATGTTTTCACACTTTTTCACAATTAATTCAAATATTTCTTCAGTTATTTTATGCTTAAAATTGTCATCAAAAAAATGTATAAATTTGTGATCATATTTAAAATCCGTTTGTGTCGTGAATACCAATCGCTGCCATTGTTTGGACAGACATTCATATCTGAATCGGTCTTCAAATGAGAGATAAGACAATAAGTGTTGACACAAATCATCACCAAATCTATCAAAACTCTCTTTCGATGTCTTAATCACTGAATCACTTCTCGAAGACTGTCTTCTGGTGTTTGTGGATGTCTTGAGACAAACTTTGGTCACAATTGTCGGCTTTGTATCACTTCTAAGACTAACTCTTGTCATATTAGCAGACATTGTGTCACTCCTGAGACCAACTCTTGTCTTATTTGCAGACATTATTTGATATATTGATTGCAATTAATAACTGATTCAATGAAAGCATTAATTCATAAATTGATTACAAAATCACAGAATATTTCAAAAGAAAACAATGAATTGAAAGCTAAACACAAAACATGTGCTGAAAGTGAAGGCAATCACTGAATGACTGCTCTCTCTATTGACAACACTTTTCAACACTAATTCTATTGAATATCAAAATATCAAAACTTTTTAACTTATTTTAATTATGAACATAATTGGGAAGTAAGACCAACACATATTAGTTAAATTACTGTTAATTCACTTTCATAATTATAATCAATTAATTGCTTTGTTTGTAATAAAATAGTTTAAAATTACTTAAACACACAAACACTATAATAATTATTTTGTTAATTATTATACCTTGGCAATTTTAAATCTAACTTTAAACAATTAATTGTAAAGTATTTTGAAAAACAGTATTGATTTTTATCTTTAATTTTGATTATAGTTAAATAATTAGTAATAACACTAATTTTTATTTGCCATTTTAATTTCATTTACATTCAAAAAACTGCTTTTAGTTTGAAATATACTGTAATCACTAAAGTGTAGTGTATTAAATATATTAAATAAAAATTTATAATGTATTATTATATAACTATTTTTTTGTAATTAATATTTGATTGTAATTTAATAAATTCAATAAAATATAAATACAATAAAATATAAATACAATAATACAAAGATAGAATTAAATTGTAATTGTTAATAATTAATTACTTATTAATTAATACAAATAAATTATTACTGTATTAAATATAAATTGATATACTGTATAAACCCAATATTTGTAGAATATTCTGCAAAATTTAATAATAATAGATAAATAAACACTTATTATAAGATCCAAATGAAAGATATTAAGGCTCTCCGGGAGTTTTGCAGTTGAAAATATCCAGATATGGCTGACATGTGCTGTTGGCCACCGGCAGAGGATTATGTGTCGCACAATAGCTGTGATCCACAGTTATCTTATTATTGTCACATTCAGTGTGGATGTAGTTCTTCAGGATTAGCACCTTATTTAACATACTTGGGTTGGATTTACACACCGACCAAAACTATACAAACAGATCATTAGATATAAGGATTTTCTATAAAATATTTGTAAAATCTCTCTCTCCCAAAAAGCGCAACACTCGGGCCTCGCATTGACCCCAACTGTCCCTTCAGTGACGCCGTGGAGAGCGAGGAGATGCAGATCAT
>CAJPIZ010000136.1:0-32935 GCA_905368565.1 Medioppia subpectinata
TTAAAATATTGAAATATTTCTTTTACTGACATTATCAGCATTGAATGTAGTTTTTAAAAATATAATCAATTATATTAAAATACAATATTATTTTTCACTTCCTAAGGTTAACATGCAAAATTGGCCTAGTTTGCTAAGCTGCTATGTGAAAGGCTGCGATTGGATTTTAATAATTCTTTCTTTATATAATACACCTCTTATCCCTCTATAAATCATACATTGGGACCATCTCTATATTTGTAACTGTTAGACCGGTAATATGACCATTCCGAATTGTCCCATATTTTGTATACCACGTGACCAAAATATATTGACCTGCCATGCAAAAGATGCAGCGTATATGGCTCTATTGGATGCAGTTTACAGAATCAAATTATCTCTTCTAGTTTAAGAGATATGGTAAAAACCGCATGGCGGGAATCACTTGACCGCCCCCTTATATTATAGATAACATTAATAATAAGTATTAAATTGATTACATTTTTCTTAGTAAACAAAACAATTAGCATGTCACAATTTCATAAGACAAATCTATTAATATATTATTGATTTATTTTATAAATTTTATATAAATAATATAAATATTGTAACATCCCACCAAATGACAGTTATATTACTACAAAACATAATTTTTAGATTAATATTAAAAAGCATATTACCCAAGCACATATACCATGTTGGGCAAAAAAATATTCTTATTAATATTAAAGCCATTGCTTTGGTTTCATCGCATTATTGGCCTAACATTTAACGGTTTATCCATTGATCGGGATTTTAATATACGACAAAATAACATTTGCAAATATTATGGTTACATTACTTTTATCATAATCAGTTTAACTAATGTGGTTATGATATACCAATATTACATGGCGATGAAAACTGGGTTTGGTCTTAATATGATAGTAATTTATATAGTTGCAACAGTTGATCAATGTTTAATACACACCATGCACATATTTACTGTTTTTACCATAAACGTTACTTTAAAAGTTAAATTAATTACAAATTGTTTCAATAATATCGATCTCGATAAAATAATGCTAAAACTATGGACAATAATAATAACATGGTCTGTTATTGTATTTATTATTTGGTTTTATGCGATAAAATATAGTTGCAAAACTGGGTTGAATTTAACTAGCACAATGATGCTATTGTCTAGCCTGACAGAATTTACCACATTTATGTCGCAATCATGTATTATCTGGGTGATTTTAATAATTTATTCTTACAAACTTAATTTAATATATCAAGATTTAACGTTTTATGATGATGGTAATAAAATTTAATTTAATTTACTAAACATATGCCCGTTTTGTAATCATAAACCTTTTTTCAGATAAATTATTTATATTGCGTGCAGACAAATATGGTAAAATTGAAATGAACTTATTCAATAATAGAAAATTGTATCATGGTATATATAAATCAATACAATCGATTGATGTTATTTTCTCGTGGATATTTGTCAGTAAAATTTGTATCACAATATTAGACACCATGTTTGCAATTTATTTGCTTATTATTTCAAATAAATTTCCAATATTACAAGAAATATTAAAAGAATTAATGATGATCACAATTTTTAGAATTTTAGAAATTATTGTAACGTTTATATTAAGCAATAATTTAAATTCCAAAAATATTAAAATTAGTGATGCGTTGAATGGCGTGAATGTGAGGGATATGTCGGACAGTGAGTACAGGGAATGGCTTACGTTTACGACTGCTGTTAGAAATAGTCATACGTTTGGCTTAACTATCGGAGGATTCGCTCAAATCAATAAATCAACACTTATTTCGGTTAGCAATTCATAAATGAGATATTTAGTAAAATCTGATTAATATTTTATTGTTTCTATTTGTTATATAGATATTTACATTTGTATTAAATTACACGGTAATACTTTATCAGACATCAAGTTCAACAAAAACATAGACTAAATTGTAAAAATATGTATTCAATTAATATATTTAAACATTGTTAAATATTTTATAAATAAAATTAAATCTAATTTAATTTAATTAATAGATAATTACAATAGTAAAAAAACAACCATTTACATCTATGTCACACTGCATTTGAATTTAATCTGTAAATTACTATAAAAATTACATGTAAAATAAACAATTACCACAAAGCGATGTTATACGTTAATCACAATTCGGGTAGTTCTCAAAAAATAAATTAGCATTAATAATGCTGCATTATCTACACATTTAATAAGATTTCATAGGATTAGCACTCCCCATAGACTTAACATTGTTCATAGACCTAATATTAGTCCATAGGATTAGCACTTCCCATAGACTTAGCATTGTCCATAGACTTAACATTAGTTCATAGGATCAGCATTAGTCTTATTGAGTTATTATTATCCATAGAATTAACATTGCCCATGCTATCCCTATGCCATAGAATTAGCATTCCTCGTGTTAAAGTATAGCTATAAACTTAAAATGTAATCCCATGGTAAATCCCATAGGGTGGGGGCGGAGGGGAGGTGGATGAGGCCGAACTATTTTATATACAGATTCATAGCTGAATTGTAGTTAAAAATACAGTATTTTAATTTATTAAAAATTAAATCAATCACAAATGCTGCTAGTACATTAAAATTAATAGAGTTATTGAATTAATAATATATTTCTAAAAAGGGTTCTACCTGTATGGACAGTGAGATTAAATAATTTAAATGGTATAATTTTCTAAATATAGTAAAACAATAATCATATATTGTTTAAAATTCGTCGAATGGTAGGGTGACCACCCGTCCTTTATTACAGAGGATTGTCCTCTATTTGGATATTTTTTGAATAGTCTACTCTTAAGATTTGCTATGAAAACCAACGTTAAAAATGGTGTCCTCTATTTGTCATAATTTTTAAGTTATGTTTTCCCTATTGTCCTCTAAAACTCTTTGTTATGTCCTCTTTTACCAAAATGGAAGTTGGTCACCCTATCGAATGGCCATATTGTTTCATTATAATTAGCAAAATTAGTTGCGGGTATTTAGATAAAACTTTTAATTTTAGAGCTATTGGACTGAATTGAAATACATTCTTATGCATAGAGTAGATCTTGATAATACGAAACTTAGCCATTCTAGTTTTCCTAGAACATTAAAAAAAATATGTTAATAAATGGGTAAATAATTATAGAAATAGTTTGTAATAAAATTAATTGTTTTACTTCGTAGTTAATTCATTGTTTATTTGTTTGAAATAGTATTACCGTATAATTTAATACAAATGTGAATATCTGTAAAATATTAAGTATTTATAATTAAGTTATTAATGAAAGGAATACCGAAATAAGTGTTGATTTATTGATTTGAGCGAATCCTCCGATAGTTAAGCCAAACGTATGACTATTTCTAACAGCAGTCGTAAACGTAAGCCATTCCCTGTACTCAGCAATAGACATATCCCTCACATTCACGCCATTCAATGCATCATTAATTTTATTACACTTCACACCCAAACCATCGCATAATATAAATGTAACGATTGTATCAATAATTCTCACAACAGCCAGCAACATCAAACTACTATAAACATTCTTGATTACAGTAACATTGCCCATTATTATTAATGAATAAATATTAAACATTATTGCGAATATCGATGTAATTAACTTTATTGTTACAGCCCACGAAAATGTTACATCAATCAATTTTAGCTATTTATGTATATCCAAATACATTGATTTATTTAACAACAAAAGTGTGGCAACATTGTCTGTTTCATCTAAATTGTTATTTTTAAATAATTGATCTACAAATATAAAATACAATTAACAATGCGTTATGTTATTTATTGTTTAACTTACCATTAGCCTTAATTAAATTGTTATATACGCGATCTAGTGCATTACTGTAAATAACTACCACGATCAATGTTAAACACGTATACATCCAATATGACATGAATGAAAGATTATTTGTTATAATATTTAATGTGGTATTTTGATCAACATCTTGATTAATTAAATTAAAGATTTGCAACGTAACAAATATTAGCAAAATTATAATCCAGGTCATAATGATTAGATAAATTATAAATCCAATCTGAGCCAACTCAGTTTTGTCGATACATTTTTGGATAATTTTTATGTCAAGTTTAACGTTAATTACGTATACAATTATAATGTGTCTACAATTAAATAATAATGTGAATACGATCATTACGATTTTTATATTACCGTATTATCCCATAGACAACGCGCGCGTTATCTATTGAAAAAAGTGAACTTTTTGCCAAAATTAGTGGTGCGCGTTATCTACGGGGTGCGCGTTATATATGGTTTGAAAATAAATAACACAAAAAAGTATTGTTCAAATATTCTAGTTTATTAATAAACATAATTATAATAAATATAAAATCAATCAAATCCATCAAAATCAGAATCTGATTCTATTTCAAACACATCTCTAATATCCAATACAATCTCTTCGGTGTCTTCTCTGTCGTCATCTTCAGATATATCAGATTCAGAATCAATAGTGACTTTGTTTAACAAATCACTCAAAGTAATCTCTGAATTCTGATCATAAATTCCTGCTTTTCTAAATCCATTTTGAATGCATTCAACAGATATTTCATCCCATGATTCTTTAATCCAATTAGTATAAAGTTGGTATCATCGGAAAGAAACCCTTGGCCTAAATCATTTACTTACGTTTGGTAAACTGTAGGTAAGAAGGGTAAACAAAGATTCAAAACTAAATTTTCTAAACAACTGTGAATCTAGGTGAGGCTGTAATATTTTAGTTAATCCTCCGGGAATGACAGCCAATTCAGAGAATGTTTTGGCCAAAGATTGCGCGCCGTCTGTTAAGTGAGGTCTGGCCGAATCCCATATCAAAAGCGTTTCTTGTTTTGATTTAAAGAATGCCGATTTTCGACCTATTTATGTAATAATGATAATTATAAGAATTTTACTTTAAATCTTAAAATTTTTAAATATAAATATTTAATGTATTTTATTTTATTAGACGTCTGCACTGAAAATAAACACTAGTTTAGTGCACAACGTCTTAAAATAACAATAAATTCAAATTCATACCTTTCCAGACAGTCTTTAGCCAATCCTTAATTATTCCTTCATTTACCCATCCTTTCTCGTTGACGCGCACATGAATGCCACTCGGGAATGCTTCCTTTGGCATAATTTTGCGCTTAAATATGATGAGTGGCGGACACTTTCCACCGTCAGCTGTGACACACAATACGACGGTGAAAAACGACTTTTCATTCCCAGTAGATGATATTTTGACATCTTTGGCGCCAACTTCATCAACAGTAAAATTGCTGACCATATCGAAGCTCACAGGGACTTCATCCATATTGCCAATGTCCTCTGGTTTGACGCCAACTTTCTTGTTATCAACATATGTTTTAAATCTGATGACCTTTTCTTTCCAATCTTCGGGTAAACGTTGGCCGACAGAGGTCTTAGCTCTCATTGACAATCGTTTTCGTTTCATAAAACGATCACACCATTGACAACTGGCCTTAAATCCAGAGATTTTCATTCTCTTTGCCATTTGTATTGCCTATAATTAAGGCAAACAGAAAAGTGCAACAAAAGTGCAAAAACATAGATATTAAATTGTAATAAAGGTATATTATTAGATCTGTTACAACATGAGTGTACCATTTGTAATGAAAATACATAAATGACTAATATTGCAATATATATTTAAAATAAAAGTGTTTTCCTTACCTCGAATCGTATTTGAATTGTTGAAACTTTTCTTGTGTCACTTCTCTTATCTAACACCCATTTTTTGAGCTCATCTTCCAATTCTGGCCAAAATTCCTTTCGATATCGAAGAGCTCTCTTTGTTGGTTTCATTGCTTGAAGAATGTGTTTGTTTTTTCTCCATTCGCGTATACTTGACTCCGGAGCCCCTTCTTGTCGACCGGCCTTTCGATTGCCTATCTTTTCGGCGATTTCAACGATTTCCAATTTTTCGCGCGGAGTATATGATTTCCTTCGTTTAGGCATAATTGCACGATTTATTTAATCACAACAATTAATTACAATATTTTGTTTTGAATTGTATTAAAAAACACGTGTTTATTAAACCACTAATAAAACAACACTAATAAGTTTGAAATATACAGTAAATGACATGCGCGTTATACACGGGGTGCGCGTTATCTACAAATAATGTTTTATTCACAAATACTGTTAAATTTCTTACTGCGCGTTATACACGGGGTGCGCGTTGTCTATGGGATAATACGGTATTTGGCATTTCTGTAAAGGCATTATTTAATAATAAGTATATGTGCCAGATTAATAACCAACTTATTGTCAAGCAAGTATAAAAATATCCGTAATATTTAAAATATATATTTTGCCGTATATTAAAGTCCCGATCAATGGATAGACCGTTAAATGTTAGGCCAATAATGCGATGAAACCAAAGCAACGGTTTAATTGATAATCGTAACAATTTAATGGTTATCATGTTTAAAATATTATCTAATAGATTATTTCCACCTGAATAGTGTAAACTTATTGAACAAACTGTTTTGATAAAAATATCTCATTTCATTAATTTGTTTCTAATTATTTTGTTTACATCAAAATTATTTCTATCAAATGTAATAAATAAATCGATGTAAAATTATTGCAATATTTTAGTGCTGGACAATTAAATTTCAATCAACACAATATTTCCTATTATTACGATAATGGAAATAATAATAGTAATAGTAAATCAATTTTAGCATTTATTTTATACATTAAAAATATTATTTATCAAAACAACATAATTAAATTTATTAATAAAAAACAATTTAGCATGTTGATTAATTTATAAATAATGTATGTAAACAAATTGTTTAATATTATAATATAGCTGAATTGTGGTTAAACATACGCTTAAATATTTCATTAGAAAATGATAGTCAATTAAACCAATCACAAAAAACTAATGTTTTTCTATCGAGATGGATACACACCGTAGTCATATCTTCCCCTCTAATAATAAATATATACTTAAAAGTAAATTCACACTCATTTGAAATAAGTACATTATATGACTACGGTGTAATTAGCATAGTTAGAATCAACTAATAAATTGACATATTAAATAACTACAATTAATATTGTCACATTTATGAAAATTATAATAGTATTTTGTTGAAAGAACGTTTGTTTTACTTCGGAGTTAATTCATTCGGTTTTGTTGTTTGAAACAATATTACCGTATAATTCAATACAAATGTAAATATCTGTAAAATAATAATTATTTACAATTTAGTTATTAATGAATTCTATACCGAAATAAGTGTTGATTTATTGATTTGAGCGAATCCTCCGATAGTTAAGCCAAACGTATGACTATTTCTAACAGCAGTCGTAAACGTAAGCCATTCCCTGTACTCAGCAATAGACATATCCCTCACATTCACGCCATTCAACNTCCGATAGTTAAGCCAAACGTATGACTATTTCTAACAGCAGTCGTAAACGTAAGCCATTCCCTGTACTCACTGTCCGACATATCCCTCACATTCACGCCATTCAACGCATCACTCATTTTAATACGCTTTGCACCAAAACTATCTCATAATTTAAATGTGACAATTGTGTCAATAATTCTTACAACGGTTAGCATTGCAATACTACTATAAACATTTTTGACTAAAGTAACATTGCCCATCATTGTTAATAAATAAATAGAAAACATTATTGAGAATATCGATGTAATTAACTTCATTATTACAATCCACGTAAATGATACATCAATCAATTTTAGCGATTTATTTATATCTAAATACATTGATTGATTTATAAACAGCAGAGTGACCATATTATCTTTATTATCAAGCATCTTTATGTTATTTTGAAATAAATTATTTATAAAGAATATACATTATTTATTATAATTATCACAATAATTTCTTCTGCAACTTACTGATTTCCGTGATCAAATTATTATGTACATTATTGAGTTTAGTACAATATATAATGACCATGATCAATATCAAACACGTATACATCCAGTATGACATAAATATAGAAATATGCCCTATAAAATTTACTATACTATAACTATCAAAACCATTATCATATATATCGATAATTTGCAATGCAATAAATATTAAACTAACTATCATCCAGGTTATGACTATTAAAAATATTTTAAATGCAACTTGAGCCAGCTTGATTTTTTCTATACATTTTTGAATTATGTTGATGTTAAGTTTAACGTTAATAATGTATACAATTATAATGTGTGTAAAGTTAATTAATGATATTAATATTATCATTAGCATTTTAATATGACTGGGAATTCCAATCCCTATAAGTATGTTACTTACATAATTTATATTTAAAAATAAATACAGGTAGTAGATAATAAACCAGCACATGGTTAAACTAGTATAGAAATACCCATAATATTTAATGCATTTATTTTGTTGTATATTAAAGTCTCGATCAATGGATAGACCGTTAAATGTTAGGCCAATAATGCGATGAAACAAAAGCAATGGTCTAATTAACGAGCGCAAAAATTTCTCAAGTATCATGATTAAATTCTTATATAACATAAGTTATGTTTTAAAACAAGTATGCCATTTTAACAAATATTCCTAAATGATAACTGTGAATAAATTATTCTATTCC
This sequence comes from Medioppia subpectinata, assembly GCA_905368565.1. Lineage (NCBI taxonomy): Eukaryota > Metazoa > Arthropoda > Arachnida > Sarcoptiformes > Oppiidae > Medioppia > Medioppia subpectinata. Next base: position 8,654 of record CAJPIZ010000136.1, read on the forward strand.
AAGACATTTTTATACAATCATTATTTAGCTGTCAATTATTTTGTTTACAACAAAATTATTTTATACAAAGACATTAAATGCAATTAATAAATCAATATAACATGGTTGCAATAATTATTGCAGGTGTTGTACAATTTAATTATGATAAATAGTATAAACGTAATTGTAAATAAATTTTGCCATTTCATAAATTCATTTGAGATATTAATTTATGGAACAACATATTTAATTAATATACTGAATTTAAAGCTAATTTACCATGCTATTTAATAATAATAAACCTTCAAATAATTTGTGTTGAAATATTCGTAAATGTCACAATTAATTGTTATTAAGTTATTATAAACATGTTATAAACAGCTTTAATATATATTAACATTAATAATAATTATTACATTGAGTACATTTTTTAGTAAACAAAATAATTAGCATGTCATAATTTTATTATTACAAATCTATTAATACAAATTTTTATTATTGATTTTAGTAATATATTTTGTATAAGTAATATAAATATTGCAAACATTTCATCAAATGACTGATTAAATTGTAGTTATATTAATATAAAACAAGATTTCTAGATTAATATTGAAAGCATAACTAATTTGACCATGGTGGGCAGAAAAACATTGTTATCACTATTAAGGCCGTTGCTTTGGTTTCATCGCATTATTGGCCTAACATTTAACGGTCTATCCATTGATCGCGACTTTAATATACGACAAAATAACATTTGCAAATATTATGGTTACATTACTTTTATCATAATTAGTTGTACTAATGTGGTTATGATATACCAATATTATATGGCGATGAAAACTGGGTTTGGTCTTAATATGATATTAACTTATATAGTTTCAATAGTTGATCAATATTTAATACACACCATGCACATATTTACTGTTTTTACCATAAACGTTACTTTAAAAGTTGAATTAATCAAAAATTGTTTCAATAATATCAATCTCGATAAAATGATGTTAAAACTATGGATAATAGTAATAACATGGTCTGTTATTGTATTTTTTATTTGGTTTTATGCGATAAAATATAGTTGCAAAACTGGTTTGAATTTAGCTAGCACAATAATGCTATTGTCTGGCCTGACAGAATTTACCACATTTATATCGCAATCATGTATTATCTGGGTGGTTTTAATTATTTATTCTTATAAACTTGATATTATGTGTAATGATTTAACGTGTTATGATGATGGTAATAAAATTTAATTTAATTTACTTGACTTATGCCTATTTGTCTAATAATAAATTTGTATTTCAGATAAATTATTTCTATTGCGTGCAGCCAAATATGATAAAATTGAAATGAACTTATTCAATAATAGAAAATTGTATCATGGTATATATAAATCAATACAATCGATTGATGTTATATTCTCTTGGATATTTGTCAGTAAAACTTGCATAACAATATTGGACACCATGTTTGCAATTAATTTGCTTATCATTTCAAATAAATTTCCAATATTACAAGAAGTATTTAAAGAATTAATGATGATCACAATTTTTAGAATTTTAGAAATTATTGTAACGTTTATATTAAGCAATAGTTTGAGTTCAAAAAATATTAAAATTATTGATGCGTTGAATGGCGTGAATGTGAGGGATATGTCTATTGCTGAGTACAGGGAATGGCTTACGTTTACGACTGCTGTTAGAAATAGTCATACGTTTGGCTTAACTATCGGAGGATTCGCTCAAATCAATAAATCAACACTTATTTCGGTTTGAATTTATAAATATTCCCTTAAAAAGATTTTTAGTAAAATCTGATTAATATTATTATTTTTTATTTGTTATACAGATATTTACATTTGTATTAAATTATACGGTAATACTTTATCAGACATCAAGTTCAACAAAAACATAGACTAAATTGTAAAAATATGTATTCAATTCATATATTTTAAACATTGTTAAATATTTTACAATTAAAATTAAATCTAATTTAATTAATAGATTAGAACAATAATCAAAAACAATCATTTACATCTATATGTCACACTACATTTGAATTTAATCTGTAAATTACTATAATGATTATATGTAAAATAAACAAGGTTCACACAGCGATGCCATTCGTTAAGAATTTCCCAATTCCGACGTAATCGACAAAAGTTATACCAAATTTAAGAAATTCATATAAAATTCATTTAAATAAATTTAAGAATAACATAGTTTGAATCAATTAATAAATTCACATATTTAATTAACTACAATTAATTTTTATAAATTTATGAAAATTATAATAATATTTTGTCGACAAAACATTTGTTTTACTTCGGAGTTAATTCATGGTTTTGTTGTTTGAAATAGTATTACCGTATAATTCAATACAAATGTGAATATCTGTAAATTAAAAAACATTTATAATTTTGTTGTCAACAAATTTTATACCGAAATAAGTGTTGATTTATTGATTTGAGCGAATCCTCCGATAGTTAAGCCAAACGTATGACTATTTCTAACAGCAGTCGTAAACGTAAGCCATTCCCTGTACTCAGCAATAGACATATCCCTCACATTCACGCCATTCAACGCATCACTAATTTTAATACGTTTTGCACTCAAACTATCGCATAATATAAATGTAACGGTTGTGTCAATAATTCTTACAACGGCTAGCATTGCAATACTACTGTAAACATTTTTGACAATAGTTACATTGCCCATCAATATTAATAAATAAATAATTAACATTATTGAGAATATCGATGTAATTAACTTCATGATTACAATCCAGGAAAATGTTACATCAATCAATTTTAGCGATTTATGTATATCCAAATACATTGATTTATTTCTAAACAGCAGAGTGACCATATTATCTTTATTATCAAGCATCTTTATGTTATTTTGAAATAAATTATCTAGAATATAAAAGATTTATAAATTATTATAATTATATCAACTGTAAATTATATTATAATTATGTCATACTGATTTCCTTGTGCACGCTATCGAGTTTAGTACAATATATAATGACCATGATCAATATCAAACACGTATACGTCCAGTATGACATAAATATAGAACTATCCCATATACAATATACTAAACTATTTTGATCAACACCACTATCAATTATTCGAATAATTTGCAATGTAATAAATATTGAACTAACTAGCATCCAGGTTATGACTATTAAAAATATTTTAAATGCAACTTGAGCTAGCTCTATTTTGTCTATACAGTTTTGAATTATATTGATGTTAAGTTTAGCGTTAATTATGTATACAATTACAATGTGTGTTATGTTAATTAATAATAGTAATATTATCATTAATATTTTAATATGATTGGGCATTTTTATCCCTATAAGTAGATTACTTACATCATTCATATGAAAAAATAAATACATATGCCAGATCAAAAACCAGCACATGGTTAAACTAGTATAGAAATATCCATAATATTTAATCCATTTATTTTGTCGTATATTAAAGTCGCGATCAATGGATAGACCGTTAAATGTTAGGCCAATAATGCGATGAAACCAAAGCAATGGTCCAATTAAAAAGTATAACAATTTCTCAATTATCATATTTAGATTTTTACGTTTTAAAACAAGTATATTATTCAGACAAATATTTTTATGTAATAACTTTAAATAAATTATTCTAGTCTAGGAAATATTAATACAGTCATTATTTATTTGATAATTATTTTGTTTACAGCAAAATTGTTTATTCCAAAGTCATTAAATGCAATTAATTAATCAATATAACATGGTTGCAATAATTATTTACAAGTGTTGTGCAGTTATAATAAACAGAATACACGTAATCATAATAATTGCAAATCAATTTTTCCATTTCCTATATTCATCTAAAATATTAATTAATATTATTTATTGAACAACATATTTAATTAATATATATAAAGCAAATTTACCATGCTATTTAATAATAATAAACCTTCAAATAATTTATGTTGAAATAATAAGTTATAAAATATTTTTAAATGTCACAATTAATTGTTATTAAGTTATTATAAACATGCAGCTTTAATGTATATTATAGATAACATTAAATATAATTATTAAATTGATTACATTTTTCTTAATAAACAAAATAATTAGCATGTCACAATTTCATAAGACAAATCTATTAATATATTATTGATTTATGTTATATATTTTATATAAGTAATATAAATATTGTATACATCCCATCAAATGACAGTTATATTATAGTTATAGTACTACAAAAACATAATTTTTAGATTAATATTTAAAGCATAAATAATTAGACCATGTTGGGCAGAATAATATTGTTGGCAACATTAAGATTCAATAGATTACAAATGACAGTTATATTATAGTTATAGTACTACAAAAACATAATTTTTAGATTAATATTTAAAGCATAAATAATTAGACCATGTTGGGCAGAATAATATTGTTGGCAACATTAAGATTCAATAGATTCACAATTTTGGAATAGTGGTTACAAATATGTCAATAAATGGGTAAAAAATTATTGAAATAGTTTGTTATAAAATAAATTGTTTTACTTTTGAGTTAATTCACTGTTTATTTGTTTGAAACAGTATTACCGTATAATTCAATACAAATGTGACAAATGACAGTTATATTATAGTTATAGTACTACAAAAACATAATTTTTAGATTAATATTTAAAGCATAAATAATTAGACCATGTTGGGCAGAATAATATTGTTGGCAACATTAAGATTCAATAGATTTACAATTTTGGAATAGTGGACAATGTGTGCACAAAAGGTAAACTAACTTTACATAGACATGTTGTATTGTACTGGGTTGACCATGTGACAATTATAACGATCCTATAAACCACATTATTCCTATCAGAATAGTGGTTAAAAATATGTCAATAAATGGGTAAAAAATTATTGAAATAGTTTGTTATAAAATAAATTGTTTTACTTTTGAGTTAATTCACTGTTTATTTGTTTGAAACAGTATTACCGTATAATTCAATACAAATGTGAATATCTGTAAAACATTAAGTATTTATAATTATAATTAAGTTAATAATGAAATCAATACCGAAATAAGTGTTGATTTATTGATTTGAGCGAATCCTCCGATAGTTAAGCCAAACGTATGACTATTTCTAACAGCAGTCGTAAACGTAAGCCATTCCCTGTACTCAGTGTCCGACATATCCCTCACATTCACGCCATTCAACGCTGAACTAATTTTATTACGTTTTGCATTTAAACTATCGCATAATATAAACGTGATAGCTGTATCAATAATTTTGACAATAGCTAACATAGCCAAACTACTATAAAGATTCCTGACTATAGTTAAATTGCTCATTAAAATTGTTAAATAAATGTAAAACATTATTGAGAATATTGATGTAATTAACTTCATGATTACAATCCACGAAAATGTTACATCAATCAGTTTAATCGACTTTTGTATATCGAAATACATTAATTTATTTTTAACCAACCACGTGACCATATCATCTGTTTCACCTAGATTGTTTATTTTATTTTCACACAATATATCAATTGCAACACATATAAAATATAATTAATTACAATGTTTTACTAACCATTTTCTTTCAATAAATTATTATGTAGACAATCGAGCTTATCGATATAAATAATTACCATGACCAAAATCATACAATTAAACGTACAGTATGTCATAGCTGTAAATGTATCCGTTGTATAACTAATCATAAAATTTATATCTAAACCATATTCAATTATAGTGATACTTTTTAAAGCAATTAATATTATCAAGACTATCAACCAGGTCATAATGATTAATAATATTTTAACTGCAATCGTAGCCAGCTTAGTTCTTTCTATACATTTTTGCAATATACTGATATCAAATTTAAAGTTGATTATGTATACAATTAAGACATGTGTGATGTTTATTAATAAAACCAATATGGTAAATATGATTTTAACGTGATTAGGCATTTTAGACCCGAACATTTTCCCAGTTAAAAATAAATACGTGTACCAGATTGAAAGGTAACACATGATTAAGATTGAATAAACATATCCATAATATTTAACAAATTTATTTTGCCGTATATTAAAGTCGCGATCAATGGATAGACCGTTAAATGTTAGGCCAATAATGCGATGAAACCAAAGCAATGGATGAATTAAAAAACGCAACAATTTCACAAGTATCATGTTTAAATGTTTTAGCATTTCTTATTAAATAATCTAAAGTAGATTTCAAAATGATAATCTTCAATAATCTATTTTAAAATATAAACTAATTTGCTATCAATTCATTATTTGTTGGTAATTATTTTGTTTACAGCATTTTTTATAATTGACTATTCAATATTATTAATAAATCAATATGCCATAATAATTATTTTAAGTGCTAGTAGATTTAACTGTCATTTAACAAAATTTGTTATGTCATTATGATAATACTTATAAATTTTGACATTTGCCATGTAAAGAATTTACATTTACTTGTACTTAAGAATATTTTTATCTAAAATTAGTTAGAAATATAATTCACCAAAAGAACATAATTGCTTGATATATACAAAAAATATGCATTTCAATTGTTATAAAATACCCTTAAAATATATTGACAAATGACATATTACAACATCAATTTCAAAATATTTATATTTTATTTAATTAAGTCATTAAAAATATTATTTCTACATTAATATACGGTATATTAAAGCCAATGGCGTAAAATTGTATTGGATTTTTTTGAGATAAATAAAATAATTTTCATGTCACAATTTTATGCAATTACAAGTTTTGACTAATATACACCTATGTATGCCTATTATTCTTCTAATTCAACCTATTTCCTTATGGACCCTGGTGTCTACCACCATAAAACAATCATGCCTAATTAATTTGCATTAAGTTCTTAATTATTCTTCTAATTCAACCTATTTCCTTATGGACCCTGGTGTCAACCACTATTAAAACAATCATGCCTAATTAATGATGCAAGCAAAATAAGTGTGGACTGAATCTCATGTCTACAAGTTTATAGACTAATCAGAAAGAGTCATTCAGTAGATATTTACAGTCATAAACATGTATATTCACTAGATTAGTAGATATATGAATGTATAACTTACTGTATACTAATTATCAGTTTAACTAATGTATACTTGAGATCATATTTGCCTGCTATATAAGAGCGGTGTTGAATATAATACCTTAACAGAGTGTTAACAGACTATAGACACAGTCTGAAGTGTTTAGCCAACTGAGGGCTACGGCTCAGTTTGGTCGACACTTACCGTGTGTACCATAGTCTGACCACCAGTTCAGTTCAAGTGTAATTATGTAGTTTTGTTTTATAGCTATATAACAAGTAGAAGATATTATTTAAAAATATTCTACGATTTACATTAATTAAAATTGTTTAATTAAACTCATATAATAACATAGAACAATATTTAACATAAACTGTTAACTGATACTTTTATTTTATAGGATATTTCATTCATTATTTGATTAACATTAGTGTGGCACTATTAAAACAAATTGTGTAAAATTTTGTTAGTAGATAGAATTTAAGAGTTAATTTACGGTTTTGTAGTTTGAAATAGTATTACGGTATAATTTAATATAAATGTGAATATCTGTAAAATAAATAACTATTAATAACTTTGTTAAAATAATATAGTTTTTATTTAATACCGAAATAAGTGTTGATTTATTGATTTGAGCGAATCCTCCGATAGTTAAGCCAAACGTATGACTATTTCTAACAGCAGTCGTAAACGTAAGCCATTCCCTGTACTCACTGTCCGACATATCCCTCACATTCACGCCATTCAACGCATCATTAATTTTATTACATTCATCACCCAATCTATCGCTTAATAAAAATGTAACAATTGTCTCAATTATTAAAACCAAAGTGTCCATGGTTAAATTCTCGAAATAATTTTGCACGATTGCAGACTTCCCATATGATATGATAATAAATATGCTAAACATTATTGATACTGTTGTCAGTATAATCTTTATAATGATTAACCATGATATATGATTGTCGATTAATTTTAATGATTTATTGGCATCGATATAAAGTGTTTTATTGTTTGAAAAGATCATGATTAAATTATTTTTACCACAATTTGCCGAACAGTTGACAAATAATTTATCTATTAAATAAACCAAATTAATCACATGAAATAATATATTTAATTACATAAGGTATTATACATTAGAATGTTACTTTAGAATGTATTTACCTTTAGTAAATTTATCGATGGTATTTTTTATCTGAACAAATTTTTCGTAGAAAATAAGTAAAATTAGCCAGATTATGCACGAATATGACCAATATGATGTGAATACAATAAGATTAGTTACTAGCACTATGATGCTAAACATTTTGTTGCTAGATCGAATATGAATCAGTACTAAAAAGCCTGATATAAATAACAATATTAAGATCCACGTGCTTAGGATTACAAGTATTTGCATCCTCATTTGCTTCAATGTTATTCCCCTGATACATTTTACTATTAAATTAATATCTAGCTTAAAATTAACAAAATAAACTATTAAAATATGTAAAATGTTTGTTAAAATATATTCTATCATATATATTATAACATGATGAACATAAGCAGTGGGTTTGATAATATTTGAAGTGAATAGTTTATAAATATTATATGCAAAATAACTGATTGTGGATAAATGAAACAATGTAAATAAAACAAATGTTGAGTAACCATAATATTTAATGCATTTATTTTGCCGTATATTAAAGTCGCGATCAATGGATAGACCGTTAAATGTTAGGCCAATAATGCGATGAAACCAAAGCAATGGTTTAATGGGTAAACGCAATAATTTTTTAATTACCATGTTAAATTTTCTATCTATACTGTATTATAAATATATTATCTGAAAATGTTTTACTGATGTGCTATAAAATAGTTTTACTTCAAATAGATAATTATTGTGTTTACGACATATTTAATATATAATGTTGCTTAATGCAAAATTTCTTTATAAATCAATTTATAATTGTATTAATATAATTAAAAAACATTTAAAATGGTATCTAGGTTATTGCAATTTTAGTATACGATGCTAAGCGTTTGTTGTTAATAACAAAATGTTACCACGCTATTAACAATATAATAATTTTTTAATAATTTATTAATAATAAACAAATTAAAATATTACGAAAACAAATTAGGTCATTATTATTTTCACTTACATAATAGACCGTTAAAGGTTAGGCCAATAATGCGATGAAACCAAAGCAATGGTTGTATTGAAAAACGCAATAATTTATTAATACCATGTAAAATAATTATTAACAAATTATTTATTTCCCATTATTTAAACATAATCGTTTTCTATATTTAGTTGTCAAATAAAATTAATTACCTGTTGATTATAATAATAATATTAATTATAAATAAATTATAAATAACATATTCTTGTGTTATCAGTTTGTAATGAAATAATTAATAATAATTTTTATCGTGAAATATTGGGGTTTCGGTTATATTTCCATAGTGTTTTGTAACATTGTATTTGAATGCTTGCCAAATTTTTGTGGTTACTATCAACAAACCCTTGTAAATGTTATTTGATACATCTATTATTTAGCTTTAATTCTGTATTTAAAAATTATTAAATTTATTTTAAAAACTATTTATTTAACCCGAAATAAACTATAGAGAATAATTAGAAAATTTAGTCTATTTTAACTTTTAATCGAGGGGACTACACAAGAGACCTACAAAAATAATATATTAGTCTTAGACGATATATTATCTATTAACCAATGACTTAAATTGTTTAAAAGGGTACAATCCGGTAATCATAACTCCAATAACCATTCCCGAACCCGCCGACCCCGAGAAGTGAAAAATGCTGCGGCAAAAGATCGGGGTAAATCATAGTAAAGATTTTTATATATGATATTGTTGGTATACATAAGCTTACGCCGTACAACTAGTTGTAACTATTTAAAAGTCATTGGGGAGATTCCAGGATCCGATATAGAGACATATACCCAAAATATAGCCATTTTTAGCCTATTTTTAGACAGGATTTTAAGAAATTCAACAAAAAAAAATTTACTAAATTTTTGTTACAATTTCTCTCATACCTAAAATATACTCCAGTTATCCCTCTATGAGATGACTGTTTTCAACTTTCTCTACAATCAGTCCTTTATGACAGAAATGGCAAAATAAAAGTAGTGGTTGAACTAGACATGACTCACTTCTTTGGCTCTCAGTGCAGCCATTTTTAATTCAAAGCCATTGAACAGCCGCCCGAAAAATGGTCAATAGTTAGCAATTATTATGACCAAAACATTATATGAAATAAATTGTTGCTTCATATTAAAAATATAATTTAAAATTTTTATTACCAAAATATGATTACTTTCCCGAAGGCGTAATAAATAAAACTCTGACATTAATGTAATTTGCAATAACAACATAATTATAATTACACAGCCGATTTTATGTTAACAACAATTAATTTATTTATTTATTATGCCATGAATTGATTAATAAATATAATTATTATGATTGACACTGAAATAACAATTGTAATTAGAAAAATGTCTTTAAAATACACGGGATAGATTGTGATTAACTATAATATATCAAATAAAAATAATAGTTATATAAAGTTATAATAGTTAAATAAATAAATATAATTTCATTTTGATGTTATAATAAACTACAATAATAATGAAAGCCATTTAGATTAGCTTACACTAACTCATAAACAAACAATAATAATCACAGAATTTACATTTAATATTCAGTTTAAATTATAAATTGACTTTAAAATACACTCGTTCACAAGTCTGGATGGGTACTCAGACTTTCATGAATAATTTTGGTTAATGCTAAGTCTATGGCATAGGAATAACATGGGTAATGCTAAGTCTATGGCATAGGGATAACATGGGTAATGCTAAGTCTATCGGAGTAATGTTATTTCAATGGGGTAATGCTTTTTCTATACAGATATACTAAATGAATCTAACATAATAAATAAAACTAATTTTTGTAAAAAACATTCAAAATTTTCAAAATAACAAAAGTGAAAGTATTCCAACAATCGTATTGAAAAATTTAAAATGTTTTGATGCATTTCCCGAATAGTGGTTAACGTATAGCATCGCTGTGTGTGAGTTGTTTAACCACTAATTAGTTTTCAAATATGTTTATACTGAATTGTAGCTGGATAAATTTGTGATTGTTTTGATTAAATAATTTATATAAGTCATAATATTTCCCGCCACTTATAATAAGTGAGACGACTTGGGCCAATTGAGATTCATGTTACAATTAATTTTTGTACTAATAATGAGTATTGGCTGATCAATAATTTTCAATATCTTGATTGATTAAAAGTCAAATTTACCAAGGTGAGTCAAAAGTCATCATCGACTCCAAACCTAAGGAGGACTACATAATTGTAAACAATCAAAAACAACTTCAATAAAAATGAATTTTATTAAAAAATATTAGAACATCGATTTTCCAAGAATAAAACATCCAAATTTGTTTAAAAATAAGAAATAAAACTGTGATAACCGGGGAACTTAGTAAATTATGCTGTTATTAAATTGTAACACAATAATTAATATGTAAACGTAAAGGTTGGTGTGATGCCCATTGGTGTGATAGCGGGCAATTGGGAATTATTGTTATAAAATGAAAGTACATTCAATAAGTAGTCGAGTGTGTCCAAACTCCCTCGGGTCTGGCAGTAGTGACCACTTTTATCGGCAANCCCATTGGTGTGATAGCGGGCAATTGGGAATTATTGTTATAAAATGAAAGTACATTCAATAAGTAGTCGAGTGTGTCCAAACTCCCTCGGGTCTGGCAGTAGTGACCACTTTTATCGGCAAAATTTTTAAAATCCAAACTTTTAATTTATCATATAATATATCGATAGAAAGGTATGGATGAGAGGAATATAGTTCTGAAGGAATTTTCAAATTCGGATTTAATTAGAAAAAGTTATTAGAAAAGAAATAAGTTATACATAAGAAATTTCGTAATAATTGTATACTTTTATTATTACGAGTAACATAATTGTTTTATTACACTCACACTAATTTTAATTGCGATTACAAAAATAATTAAATTACTGAAATATAAATGGGTAAAATTCTTAATGCAAAATTTCAGATAATAAAATAAAATTAACTTATTTGCAAGTACACTTAGAAGTTGAGTCGACTTTATTATCTGTCAATCATTGTTGACCACATCCCTCAATTTGATGGAGGGGGATGAATTTCCCCCTTGGGTCGCTGTGCGATAAGTATTGATAATTGATAACAGTTTATTTTCAAAAACAAAATATTTAGTAAAACAATAGGTTAATATAGCAATAATAAATATGATCCTAATTTAATGCTGATACAATTATTATTTTGCTGTTTGAAACAATATGACACTATAATTGAGTATAAATGCGAATATCTATAAAAATAAATAAATAATTATAATTATAGTATAAATAATGAATTCTATACCGAAATAAGTGTTGATTTATTGATTTGAGCGAATCCTCCGATAGTTAAGCCAAACGTATGACTATTTCTAATTAAATCCGAATTTGAAAATTCCTTCAGAACTATATTCCTCTCATCCATACCTTTCTATCGATATATTATATGATAAATTAAAAACCTCCGATAGTTAAGCCAAACGTATGACTATTTCTAACAGCAGTCGTAAACGTAAGCCATTCCCTGTACTCAGGAATAGACATATCCCTCACATTCACGCCATTCAACGCATCACTAATTTTATTACATTTTTCATTTAAAGTATCGCATAATAAAAACGTTATAATTGTCTCAATTATTGTAACAAAAGTGGCGATGGTCAACATCTCGGACTTTCCAAAGGATATAAGCAAATATATACCCAACATTGTTAATGATATTGTTAGTATAATTTTTGAAATGATTAGCCATGAAATATCATTGTCTAGTGATTTTAATGTTTTATTAGCATCAGTATATAATGCTTTATTTTTTGCTAATACCATGGTAATATAATGTTTACGACAATTTAAATAATGGCCAACTCTTAATTCATCTATCCAAAACAAACCACATGATAAGTAATGTATATATGAAAAATATAAACAAAATTTCGTAAAATCATGTATTTAATTATTAAAATAATTATAAATGAATTCACCTTTAGTCAGCATAACAATGTCATTTTCTATTTGAACAAGATTGTTATAGAAAATGATTAAAATGAACCAAATAATGCACGAATATGACCAATATGAATTGAAATATAATAGATTAATTATTAAAGCAACATGGGTAAACGTAGTTTTACTAGATTGAAAATATCTCATTACGATAGAGCAGTTTATGAATATTATTATAACCGTCCAAATGCATAAAATTACAATAGTATACAATGCTAATTTTATTTTGCTAGAATTAATTTTCCTGAAATATTTTACTATTACATTAATGTCTAATTTAACATTAACATGGAAAACTATTAAAATATGCACGATGTTAGATAAAATAGTAGTTAAGATATTCATTATAGCAATATGCACATATCCTGTCTGTCTGGTAATTACTGTATATTGTTTGTACACATAAAAAACAAGCATATACAAATCAAATACTACTAACAAAACTAAATACAAATAACCATAATATCTGATATATTTATTTTGTCGTATATTAAAGTCCCGATCAATGGATAGACCGTTAAATGTTAGGCCAATAATGCGATGAAACCAAAGCAATGGTAGTATTGAAAAACGTAGTAATTTATTAATAAACATGTTTTATTAAAATTAAACAGGATATTGATTAGTAATTTATTAAAAAATTTTAAATGTGATACATTAAGTAATAAATTAAAGTAAAACACTTGTGAATTTTACATTTGAATAGAATTATATTGAGTTGTTAAACTTAAATAGCCATGTAATATTTATTAGAAAAATATAATTCATTGGTTTACTATTATTCAAAAATAATGTTTTTCAAGAAATTAATTAATTTGTTTTTGTAGTTAAATGTTTTTATGGTTCAAAATAAATTGCTTTAATAACTCTATTATATCCAATCTTTTAACGTAAATAACATGTATGAAAATAACCGAACATAATTATTAAGTGTAATTATAATTAAAAGTATTTTCAATCTATTTGTGATTGATAAAATAATCAATAATTACGAAATGAAAACAATTTTTATAGTTTTATATACTGTATTTAATTTGCAATAAAAATGTTATCCATGACAAATTACATTATTGATTTTAAATAAACAACAATTGTAATTAAAATATTATAGATTTTAGGTGCAATAAAGTTTCTTAATAGTGTATTAAAAATACTTTAGAAAATTTAAATATTAAGATTTTTACCATAAAACAATCAACTGGCAAAAAAGTTATTTTGTTTAAACAATAAATATTTAACAAAAATATTTTTGAAATAAACACATTAATTCATGACGCTCAATTTTATTTTGATGTCTGAAATAGTATTACAGTATAATTCAATATGAATGCGAATATCTGTAATATAAATAGGAAATAAAATTAATAATGAATATTACGTTATCATTATATGATTGAAGTAAAAATATAATTTTTTAAAAACCGAAATAAGTGTTGATTTATTGATTTGAGCGTTAGGAGGCTATCAATTCGGTTTGCATACTGATAAAGATTGTCGTCAGCATTTGCATTCGGTAAGGGACATGAGTCGTTATCTGTATAGGGACACATTCACGCCATTCAACGCATCACTAATTTTATTACGTTTTGCACCCAAACTATCGCTTAATAAAAATGTAAAAATTGTCTCAATTATTAAAATAATAGTTTCCATGGTCAAAGTCTCAGGAAAAGCTTGATGCACTGCAACCTTTCCATATGATATAATAGTAAATATGCTAAACATGATTGATAATATTGTTAATACAATTTTTGTAATGATTAACCATTTAATATGATTGTCGATTAATTTTAATAATTTACTGGCATTCATATAAAGTGCTTTATTTTTTGCAAGTACGATGGTAAAATAATTTTTACCACAATTTACCCTTCGGTTAATAAATAATTGATCAATTAAATAAATTTATCACATGTAATTTAATTATTTTATTTATTAATATATTCAAATGTATTTACCTTTTATCAGTTTATCAATGCTACTCTCTATCTTAACAAGTTTATTGTAAAAAATGATTAAAATAAACCAGATTATACAACAATATGACCAATATGATGTAAATAAAATCATTTTAATTACTAACGAAATAGCACTCAAGCTAGAAATATTGTTAGATCTAATGTGACTCAGTATAAGAGAGCCGTATATAAATATCAATATAACCATCCATATGCATAAAATTGTAAAGAATTTCTTTCCTATTTGCTTTAAAGTAGTTCCCCTGATACATTTTACTATTAAATTAATATCTAACTTAACATTAACATGATACATTATTAAAATATGTAAGATGTTTTCTAAAATATATTTTATTGTATTAATTATAATAAGATACCAATGAGTTGCCTGGATTGTGATAGTTGATGTAAATATTCTATAGATTATAGATACCAAATAAGTAGATATTGACAAATAATATAATGCAAATAAAGCAAAAATAAGATATCCATAATATTTAATGCATTTATTTTGTCGTATATTAAAGTCGCGATCAATGGATAGACCGTTAAATGTTAGGCCAATAATGCGATGAAACCAAAGCAATGGTCGTATTGAAAAAAGTAGTAATTTATTAATAAACATGTTTTTATTTAAATGTTGAGTTGCTCAATTTAAAGATACATGTAACATACTAGGGAAAATGTTATTTATTGGTTGCCTATTTTACAAAAAAAAATAATTAATTCGTTTGTGTTGTTAAGAAATGTTTCTATGGTTCAAAATAAATTGCTTTAATAATTCTATAATAATGTATAAATCGTATCGAAATAACACAAAGAATATTATTAATAAAATATAATTATCATTGAAAGCAGTAAATGGCATCTTACAAAAAAAGCTTTCAAAAAAAGTTTTAAACTAGACATTATTTTTGCTGTATTTTCTAACATTAATCACAAATGCCATTACATTTATTTACAAAACATTACCAATAATGCAAACCACCACTCTCTTTATTTGATAACAATATATTTGAATAATCACAAATGCCATTACATTTATTTACAAAACATTACTAATAATGCAAACCACCACTCTCTTTATTTGATAACAATATATTTGAATGCCTTATGATAACAATAAACATATTATAAAGTATGTTGCCACTTAATGCGGGCAAATGCACAGATATGCACGCATTGACAGACTATGATTGAAAGTATTTTGAATCTATTTGTGATTGATGCAATAATTTAAATAATTTATAAATATTAAATGAATAAAATATGTAGGTCAATTTAATTTACACTTATTGAATGTTTCAATGAAAAATTATATTACTGAAGGCGAGGTGGCTTAAACCCAAAGTGGATTAAACCCTACCGCCCTCTCCCATACATTACGTGTCACGTGTCATTTGTACAGCTCATACAGAGGGTTCAAGCCACTTCGGGTTTAAGCCACCTCGCCTGCAGTTATTGATTTAAAGTAAAAAATAATTTTAATAACCTTATTATCTATTTTTCTATAACTTTAATTAACTAACAAAAGTGCAGTACTAATATTTGTATAATAATACTTTAGATACGAAAAACATTTTTAAAATTTTAACGTTAAACAGTTAAATAATAAATAGTTATCTTGTTTACATAAATAATATTTAACAAAAATAATATTTAAATAAAATAATAAATCGTTACATTTTTAATTAATTATTATAATAATTAAAATTCAATCGGGAATATTTTGATAACACAATCAATGTTAATAAACACATTAATTGATGATTGTAATTTGATTTTAATGTCTGAAATAGTATTACCGTAAGTTAATTTGATACAATTAATATTAACTAGTGGTCTGCAGCTTCAGGATGATTTTAACTAGGTGGAAAAGAATTTAATTAAGAATTATATTAAGTTAATTTGATACAATTAATATTAACTAGTGGTCTGCAACTTCAGGATGATTTTAACTAGGTGCAAAAAAATTGAATTAAGAATTATATTAAGATAATTTGATACAATTAATATTAACTAGTGGTCGACAAGTTCAGGATGATTTTAACTAGGTGCAAAAGGATTTAATTGCGACTTATATTAAGTTAATTTGATACAATTAATATTACCTAGTGGTCTGCAGCTTCAGGATGATTTTAACTAGGTGCAAATAAATTTAATTGCGACTGATATTAAGAACTTAATTTGATACAATTAATATTACCTAGTGGTCTGCAGCTTCAGGATGATTTTAACTAGGTGCAAAATGATTTAATTACGAATTATATTAAATTAATTTTAAACAATTAATATTAACTAGTGGTCTGCAGCTTCAGGATGAGTTTAACTAAGTGCAAAAGAATTTAATTGCGACTTATATTAGGTTAATTTGATACAATTAATATTACCTAGTAGTCTGCAGCTTCAGGATGATTTTAACTAGGTGCAAAAGGATTTAATTACGAATTAAATTAACTTAATTTGATACAATTAATATTAACTAGTGGTCGACAAGTTCAGGATGATTTTAACTAAGTGCAAAAGAATTTAATTGCGACTTATATTAGGTTAATTTGATACAATTAATATTACCTAGTGGTCTGCAGCTTCAGGATGATTTTAACTAGGTGCAAAAGGATTTAATTACGAATTATATTAACTTAATTTGATACAATTAATATTACCTAGTGGTCTGCAGCTTCAGGATGATTTTAACTAGGTGCAAAATGATTTAATTACGAATTATATTAAATTAATTTTAAACAATTAATATTAACTAGTGGTCGACAAGTTCAGGATGATTTTAACTAAGTGCAAAAGAATTTAATTGCGACTTATATTAGGTTAATTTGATACAATTAATATTACTTAGTGGTCTGCAGCTTCAGGATAATTTTAACTAGGTGCAAATTAATTTAATTGCGACTGATATTAAGTTAATTTGATACAATTAATATTAACTAGTGGTCTGCAGCTTCAGGATGATTTTAACTAGATGCAAAAAAAATTTTATTGTAAATTATATTAACTTAATTTGATACAATTAATATTAACTAGTGGTCGACAAGTTCAGGATGATTTTAACTAAGTGCAAAAGAATTTAATTGCGACTTATATTAGGTTAATTTGATACAATTAATATTACCTAGTGGTCTGCAGCTTCAGGATGATTTTAACTATGTGCAAAATTCTTGTGCTGCATGTAGTTTTTGTATTATAGAAGATTTTTTGCAAAAGTTGTGTATTTTGAGATCATATAAAACTGAATTATTAAAAAATCATTAATTAACCAAAAACTATATGCAGCACAAGAATTTTGCACATAGTTAAAATCATCCTGAAGCTGCAGACCACTAGGTAATATTAATTGTATCAAATTAACCTAATATAAGTCGCAATTAAATTCTTTTGCACTTAGTTAAAATCAATGTGCTGCATATAGTTTTTGGTTAATTAATGATTTTTTAATAATTCAGTTTTATATGATCTCAAAATACACAACTTTTGCAAAAAATCTTCTATAATACAAAAACTACATGCAGCACAAGAATTTTGATTACAGATTCTTAAACAGGAAAAAATACCTTGAAACTAATTTCAGGAGTTTGCTCAAAAATAAGTTTGAATTTAACATTATGTCTATGGAAAAAATGACAAAATTTGGATTGATTTGAGATTATTCCTAAAATAGGAGGTCAAGCATATTGACCATATCACAACAAAAACTCCCGCAGTTGATGAGTATTTTGATATAGCATTTGAATTTCTAGACCGAATACCTTTCGAGATATTCGACTTTGTAATGGTTTAGTCCATTAATCTCCACCCTGAATATTGTTCATATACAAAATAGATGAACATAAACACATCAAATACTATTAACAAAGCATAATAAACATAACCATAATATTTGATACATTTGTTTTGTCGTATATTAAAGTCGCGATCAATGGATAGACCGTTAAATGTTAGGCCAATAATGCGATGAAACCAAAGCAATGGCCGTATTGAAAAAAGTAGTAATTTATTAATAAGCATGCTTTAATTTAAATGTTAAGTTGCTTAACTTAAATAGACATATAGCAAACTAGAAAAAATGTCACTTATTTGTTTCTTATTATTCAAACAAAATGTTTTTCAGGAGAATAATTAATTTGTTTTTGTAGTTAATAAATGTTTTTTATGGTGCAAAATAAATTGCTTTAATAATTCTATAATAATGTAAATATTGTATGAAAATAACATAAAGAATATTATTAATGAAATATAATTATAATTGAAACAATTTTGAATCTATTTGTGATTGATGACATAATTTAAATAATTTATAAATATTAAATTAATATAATATTTATGACAATTTAATTTGCAATAAAATTTTTCCATGTAAAATTATATTAATATTTTTAAGTAAACAACAATTTCAATTACCTTATTATCTATTTTATCTATAACTTTAATTAATTAACAATAAATACTGAAATAATAAGACATATAATAAAAATATTTAAAGATTTTCACTATTAAACAATAAATGACAAAATAATTATTTTGTTTACACTAAAGCAAAATAAGTAAATCGAAATTAACTAGCTCACCATGTAAGCACTATATAGCAATACATTACTTTGTATGCTTAGCGTTGCCAGATATACAGGAATGGCCTGTATTATACAGGAATTAAGGAATATTGCATAGTACAGGGAGGTGTCATTCCTGTACATTGAAAAATACAGGAATAAATATTTTAGCAATAAACAATAAAAATACTAAAATATTCAAATTTGTTAATAGTAGTAGTCCTGTACACCCACTGCTCATTCACAATCTGAATTAATGCTAGAAATTATATGAATTTAAGCTTAATTCAATTCTAAAGACATTGTGTAAACACTCGAATTTTCGCAAAAATATGATTTGAAAAAATATAAATTTGAAATTTTAATTTATAAACAATGAAATACAGGAAATACAAGAATTTTTAGTAAAATTTTCACAATTATACAGGAAATCCAAAATATTTTCTGACAACTGTGGCAATGTATGCTGTGTATTGCTATATAGTGTTTACATGGTGAGCTAGTTAATTTCGATTTACTTATTTTGCTTTAGTGTAAACAAAATAATTATTTTGTCATTTATTGTTTAATAGTGAAAATCTTTAAATATTTTTATTATATGTCTTATTATTTCAATTAATTCCTGTATAATACAGGCCATTCCTGTATATCTGGCAACGCTAAGCATACAAAGTAATGTATTGCTATATAGTGCTTACATGGTGAGCTAGTTAATTTCGATTTACTTATTTTGCTTTAGTGTTACATAAATAATATTTAACAACAATAGTACTTAAATAATCTTATATAGGAAATTAATGATTATTGTAATTTAGATTTAATAGGGAATATTTTTACTACAATAACAATGTTAATAATAACAAATTAATAATTAATTATTAATTGATAATTTCAATTTTATTTTGATGTCTGAAATAGTATTACCGTATAATTCAATATGAATGCGAATATCTGTAAAACAAATAAGAAATAAAATAAATAATCAATTGAAATATAATTTTATGATTGATGTAAAAATATAATTATTTAAAAACCGAAATAAGTGTTGATTTATTGATTTGAGCGAATCCTCCGATAGTTAAGCCAAACGTATGACTATTTCTAACAGCAGTCTCCAGGAGATAGGGATAGACATACAGACAGATATAAAGAGGCAGACAATGAATGGGAGACAATGTATTTGGGGAGCAGACTCCGATAGTTAAGCCAAACGTATGACTATTTCTAACAGCAGTCGTAAACGTAAGCCATTCCCTGTACTCAGGAATAGACATATCCCTCACATTCACGCCATTCAACGCATCACTCATTTTAATACATTTATCGCTCAAACAATTACTCATTAAAAACGTTACAATTGTTTCAATTATTATTACAAAAATAGCGATGGTCAATATATCGGTCCTTTTATAAGATATTACTACGTATATACCAAACATTATTGATGATGTTATTAGTACAATTTTTACTATTATTACCCATAAAATATCATTGTCTAATGATTTTATTGTTTTATGAACGTCCATGTATAATGCTTTATTTTTAGCTAGTACCATGGTAATAGCTTTACCACTATTTAAATTACGATTAGCCAAAAATGCATCTAACATCATAAAACGAACATGATTTAATATATTCAGAATGTAAAATATTGTAAAATCTTTTGAGCCTTATGTAATCGGGTATACATGTACAATGTATATATAGTACAGCAATACATCACGTGATAACATAACTTCCAAAAGGTTTTGTGATGACTATATAAATGTACGTAAAATTAATAATGAATATATTTACCTTTAGTCACTTTATAAATGCTATTTTCTATTAGAACAAGATTGTTGTAGAAAATAATTAAAATGATCCAAATCATACACAAATATGACCAATATGAATTGAAAAATAATAGACCATTTAACAAAATTACAAAAGTAAACATAGTTTTTCTAGATGTAAAATATCCCATTATTATAGACCAGTTAAATGCTGTTAATATAAACATCCATATGCATAGAATTGCGAATAATTTTACCTTTATTTTATTAAAATTACTTCTCCTGAAACATTTTTCTATTTTATCAATATCAAATTTAACATTAACATGATAAACTAATAAAATATGCTCAATGTTTGCTAATATATTATTAATAATATGTATTATAGCAATGTGCACAGAACCTATCTCTCTAATGATTATTGTATATTGTTCGTATACAAAATAAATAAACATATACACATCATATACTATTAACAAAGCAAAATAAACATAACCATAATATTTAATCCATTTATTTTGTCGTATATTAAAGTCGCGATCAATGGATAGACCGTTAAATGTTAGGCCAATAATGCGATGAAACCAAAGCAACGGCCGTATAGTATAACGTAATAATTTATAAATTAACATATTTAATGTTGATTGAAATTAAGTTTTATAAACTACTTTTAATGTTATATAACTGTGATATATTAAATAATAAATTAACTTTAATACAGTAATATAATTTACAGAATATTTGTAATGTATTTATGAGTTACTCTAATTAAATAGTTATTTATTGTATATAAATTATTGTTGAAAATGTCATTTATTTATATCTTATTATTTAAACATTATGTTTTCCAAGAAGATAATTATTTTGTTACGATGGCACATACATAAAACTAATTAAATGTTTTCTTTGTTATAAATGTATTACAAAATCTATAATTGCATATATTTCTAAAGAATTTGAAATGTTAAATATAATTGCAACCATAATAAATTGTGATTAATTAAATAATTATAGTAATTTTTATTAACAAGTAAGAAATAAATATAATTAATTATACATTAGATTTTTATTTGAAAAGCATTTATATTATCTAAATAATAAAATAACTGATTAGACAAACAAAAAGTTTTTTCAATACAAAACTTTTTTCAAAAATATTATTTAAAATGTACACAAAATAGTTTTACCCTAATTATATGCACTTTAATTAATTTACAATAATATTTATAAAACAATTTGCAATATATTTAATGATTATATTTATTATGATTCACTAGAAATATAAATAAAATTAATTTGTATTGAATAAGCTATATTACCAATATACTAATTACTATTTGCATTTGCTCAGGTGAATTATTTGTAATATGTCAACTAATCCAAGTTGCGTATAATTATCTATAATAATAGTAACACTTAATTAGAATAAACAAAGTATTTATAAAAATAATGGCATAACAAGATTAATATGATTAGCACAATATATAGTAACATGAACAAATATTGTTATATCAAATATATACAAACGGATGTTATTATAGTAATTATTTAAAATTCGCAGAATTATCAACATCCTATTATAGAATGATATAACAGTGATTAAATATAAACAATTAAATTAAGTATTAAATTTTAAAATATTACCACAAACAATGTAAAATCGTGAAAAACTAATTAAGCTAAATAAGTATAAATACTCAAACATTTACTTCACAACATTTTAAACAGTTTTAACTATAATAATTATTTCATATATTAGTTAAACATGAACAAGTTAGTTTTAGTAGCTCTAGTAGCTTTATTTTGTGCAGAAAATGTATCATGCACATTTTGGTGGAGACATCCCATTGCATATCCGGCAATCCGCAACTGGCACGATTGCTGGAATCACTACACGCCTGATGAACGTACCTGGGTGAAAACAATGTTTTGCAGTAAGTACAATTTCAAAATCTATTATACAAACCTAAAATATAATGCCATCCATAAAATATTCTACATTATTTCACATTAACTAGGTGATTGTCCCCATATCAAAGGAGATTTGTATCGGTACAACGAGTGTGCTCAACATAACTATCCTGATTATCACAAACGGATACCCCTTTGTCGCCAACACTACCGCCGGAACCCAAATCACGGCCACAAACAGTGTTTCCAGGAATTCGGACAATTGATGGGCAAATTTACCGGCGGTTACGACAGGTTTAACTCGTGCTTTCGTAAACACGTTCGCCGTGATAATATTGCTAAATGTACTCGCTACGTTTACGAATGAGCATTTATTACGTGATTTAAAATTGTGCTTACTAATATTAAAGTATAATTATCAAATAAATTAATTCTATTGCATTAACATAACTTGTAATATAAATGTTAGGTTATAACATTAATTAAATAATTATTTAATTGTTTGAACCATTATTACTGTATAATTCAGTATAAATGTGAATATCTATAAAGCAAAAATGTAAATAATAATAATTTTAAAATATACTTTATATATCATTCTGTTATAATTAAATACCGAAATAAGTGTTGATTTATTGATTTGAGCGAATCCTCCGATAGTTAAGCCAAACGTATGACTATTTCTAACAGCAGTCGTAAACGTAAGCCATTCCCTGTACTCACTGTCAGACATAACCCTCACATTCACGCCATTCAACGCATCATTAATTTTATTACATTCATCACCCAATCTATCGCTTAATAAAAATGTAACAATTGTCTCAATTATTAAAACCAAAGTGTCCATGGTTAAATTCTCGAA